>OY755182.1:935800-1054934 GCA_963576735.1 Bedellia somnulentella | reverse complement strand
CATACCCAACATCTGTCGACTGTCTGACATTCTGTCGGTCTGTCCATTGGTTTACCCTATCTGGAACTTGGAACTTGTCGCTTGGAACTCGGTCATGATCTTGTGGGGATTCTATAGGCAAGTACAATTTGAGATCATCTGCAAATAAGCACCTTGCGTAAGTCATCAATAAATAATAACAAACTCCAAGGGGCCCTAATTACTTTCCTGCCTTATGCCTGAGTTAATTGTATATTACATACATACATATACTCACAGCCATAAATCCCTAGAAGGGGTAGCCAGAGCTAAGGAATTTGAAATTCCTCAGGCACTTTTGGAAGGTTGAGTGGGGAAAGGATGGTAAAATAAAGGTTGTTGGTGATGGGTCTCCAACCGCATCGCCCAAAAATCCCTTAAAAGCCCCAATGGCGTTAGTCGCCTCTTACGTACACCCACCGGAAGAAATGGGATAGTGCTATTCTAAGCCGAGACTACACAGCAATTGTATATTCTCTAGATATATACTCTCCGTAGTCAACATATTGTTTCCTGTTGTATAGATAGCAGGCAAATAGTTTCAGGGTATGGGGCGTGAATCCAAACTCTGCTCACTTCTTAAGTGCAACAGTTGAGTGTGAACTCAACCGTATCAAAAAGTTTTTTAAAGGCTAAGTAACATACGTCCGCACTTTAAACTGAGTCTACCTAAGGTACCACATAGGTTGTCAAGTTGAGAAGATTACTCCTGGTACTGTAGTCTGGTCTGAAACCATACTGAAAACCTGATATCTGTACGAATACCTTCCGATGTATGTACTGTTGGATTGCAGACTCGAAAATCTTCGCATTTTTTTATTTTTTTATTTTATTAGTTTGAATACTTACAGCTAAATAATACAATAAGTGTTTACAAATTCAGTTATCAACTAAGCCAATAACAAGTATTCGCAAATAAAGAACATAGGGAAGACTTATCAACTAATCTAATAAATATCTTAAAAAGTTTAACAATTATTTTATGAAGTAGCTTTTGCGCTCACATTGAGGGTAAAGAGTAAAGACTGGTTTTATATGCATTTAGATTTAAAAATATACTTTAAAGTAAATGGGAGCGGATGGATGAGGGTAGCGAAAAACTATAGGCTTATATGGGGATAAACTTTAACCATTTATTAATAAAATAATTAAAAATTTTCTATTCGGGAAATGGGAGCATTTCAACTTAAATCTAAATCAAAAAACTTTAAGCCCCTTAATGTCGTGTGTCGCATATGGTGGTGGGAAGTTGTTAGCAGTGTTGGGCGTAATCGTTTACATTTTGAAATCGTGATTCCTTGATTACGATTACAAGCTGCTGAGTTATGTAGTCGATTAATGTAACCACTATTTCGAAGTGAAATCGTTAATCGCAATTACAATATGTAGTTCCATCTACTCGATTATTTGTACCACAAATGAAACTTGATTTACTAAGTTAAATAGACCAACCATATTTTATTTATGCACAAGTAACCTACCTGTTTGTAATGTTAGATTATGTGACCGAGTGAGAAATAATGTTATTCGTGAAAAGTGTGGTGTGAAAGATGATATTGTAACAAAGATAGAAAAAGGAATGTTGAGATGGTTTGGGCACATAGAGAGGATGGATGATAGAAAATTGGTAAAAGGGATCTATAGAGCTAGTGTGGATGGTAATGTTAGTAGAGGACGACCACGGAGAACACACTTGGACCAAATTGAGAGTGTGCTCAAAAAGGCTGGCGTCCGAAGTATGAAGAATAAAAGAGCATGCATGAAAAGATTGATGGATGTAAACGAAGCTAGAGAGGTTTGTCAGGATCGTGCGAAGTGGCGGTCAATAGTCTCTGCCTACCCCAATGGGAACTAATGGCGTGAGTATATGTATGTATGTATGAACCTACTTATTTCCCCTCACCTCTTGGAGAATAGAAGATAATAGTGTAATGGTGTTGGCAGGTGTCGCAGTACAAGGTGCTGTTCGCGATGGACAAGTGCGAGCTGTCGTTCAGCGCGGGCGCGCTGCGGGCCGTGGCCGCGCTCGCCATGGAGCGCCGCACCGGCGCGCGCGGGCTGCGGGCCATCATGGTGGGTGCTGTACATGTACACTACATATATACATACTGTGAGAGTCATGTTAGAGCGCACTGTACTGCGGACTAACTCGCACATAGCAGCGTTTCACTCATACCTACATCGCGGTTTGTTAATGATTTTCGAGTTAAGCATAGTTACAAATTATAAGTTGGTACCCAGCAGGGTGAACTTACTTACTTACTTATACTCACGCCCATTATTCCCATTGGGGTAGGCAGAGACTATCGATCGCCACTTAGTACGATCTTGACAAACCTCTCTTGCTTCCCTTACATTCATTATTCTTCTCATACATGCTCTTTTATTCTTCTCACTTCGGACCCCCGCTTTTATAAGAACGTTTTCTATCTGGTCAAAAACGTTTTACGAGGCCGTCCTCTACAGGGTGAACTGACCAATATATCTTTGCTGTTCCCACAGAGCTATTAAATGTGGTAAAATATACATTAGAAGTGATATTCGCAGGAGAACCTGCTGCTGGAGGTGATGTTCGAGGTGCCGGGCTCGGACGTGGCGGCCGTGCACATCGACGAGCAGTGCGTGGCCGGCGCGCGCCCCGCCGCCACCACGCGCCGCGACACAGCGCGCTGGCCGCACGTGCGCGCCGCCAACTGTGAGTGCTATTTACTAGTAGTTAAGGTCGCTTTTTGTGTGACACTGTTTTCATACGAATACACCACCGTTTGTGAGCGCGAACAACTGTATGTACTATGGAGCAGTATTTAGAATTGCTTTTCGCATGACGTTGTTTACTTACACACACCACCACGCGCCGCGACCAAGCGCGCTGGCCGCACGTACGCGCCTCCAACTGTGAGTGTTATATACTAATCGTTAAGGTCGCTTTTTGTGTGACCCTGTTTTCATGCGAATACACCACCGTTTGTGAGCGCGAACAACTGTATATACTATGAAGGAATATTTAGAGTTGCTTTTTGCATAATATTGTTTTCATATGCATACATCACCATGCCGTGACGCAACACGACGCGCTGGCCACCAACTGTATGTATTATGGACTAGTATTTAGAGTTGCTTTTTGTGTAACGTTGTTTCCTTACACTAATACCAGCACACGTTCAGGCGACCAACTGTATGTACTATTTACTAGCATTTAGAGTTGATTTTCGCATGACATTGTTTCCTTATATGTACGCGCAAATAACTTTACGTACTATATACTACTGCTTAAAGTTGCTTTTTGCGTGCCATTGCTTTTATACACACACCACCACGCGTCGGGACGCGGCGCGCTGGCCGTTATTTTTATGTGACGTTGTTTCTTTACGCTTACACCAACATACGCGCGCGCGACCTACTGTACGCACTATGTTCTAGTACTTAGAGTTGCTTTTTGAGTGGCACTGTTTTCATACACATACACTACCACGTGCAGGCCTGCAACTGTATGTACCCACTATTCATGTCAATCAAATATACTTTGCAAGAATTCTGCCCCAGTAATTTAACAAAATATTCTCAGTAGCTGACTCAGCTGACTTCATACTATCCAAAAGTATATTCAATCACTCAAATATACTAACACACACACATACTTACATTCACTCATTATATCAATCCAGTAACTTTCAGGCTGAGTTGGAGAGGTTCAGTAAGACACTATGAAGTATTTACAACAGTCTAAAAAAGAAACCTAACCGCGTTGTAGGATGCAACTACTGGCGCCATCTAGTATGTAATATGTAAATTTGTAAGGATTTGATTTGGAATGTTATTTTCTTTATGCTCCTGTCGAAACCATTCGATCACTTAATTATCACCCCCTGATATTTATTTTGAAAATATATTTCATGTACATGTACAGAATTGAATTCTCTGCAATTCCAACTTTACATATGCAAATAAAATGCTTTTGAAAATCAAGTTATTAATGTCTTATAGTAACATTTTTATTATTAAAAATAAATTGAAAAATATGACAATACAAAGAATTGACCGAACCACATATACAAATACAAACTAGCAATACATACCGCGATAAAGCGAGGCTTATTGTACGTACTGTCATACATATACATACTAGCTACAGTCAGTGTACATACTTCATACTACTTAGAGTTGCTTTTTACAGGACACTATTTTCTTACAAAACGACGCTGGCTGCCCCCTATCATCTAGAAATACTGTACAAAAAAAGTGTTTCGAACACCAGTTAGCAAAAATGATCAGGCATATTAGAACCTCTGCCATCCCTTCGGGGGTTGACGGCGTTGAGATTTTACGGTAATAACAGATACGTAAGAAAACTGCAATTATTGGTTCGTATGTATTTTCATGACATTAGATGGCGATGAATACATCGGACAATTGCAATTTCATATAGGAAGGTTATAGTATTCATTTGCACCATCATAAAAGTCCGCTACTTATCATAGTGTCCCCAAAATATCGTATTAATATATTTGTTGTATTGATAAACTGCAAACCGTGTAGTGCCGGCTTAGAATGTCGCTACTCCTTTCTACCCACGGGTGTCGTAAGAGGCGACTAAGGGTATTGGGGCTTTTTATTGGATTTTTGGGCAATGTGGTTGGAGACCCATCACCAAAAACCTTTATTTTTACCATCGTTTCCCCACTCAACTTCCAAAAGTGGCTGAGGAATTTATAATTCCTTAGCTCTGGCTACCCCTTCTAGGGAAATATAGCCGTGAGCATATGTATGTATGTATGTATGATAAACTGCAGAGTGCAGACCCACACTGTTTTAGATATAAAGTAACATTACAGATCCAATCCCGACAGTTCCGCTCTATAGTTGACTTTTCATGTTTATTTACAGAATATCGCCGAAACATCTATCAACTGACGCAGAAAGAAACAAGTATGGTGGTTAAAACCTTCATGATATCTATCGTAAAGCGGTACTAACGAAAAATTATTGTGGACCCTTCGAAGAATGAACGATAATGAAACCATTCATTCACTCAGTAAACCTTCTTAAATAATTATGAAACGCCAAGTGATATTTATTTATCCATTAGCATTTGATAGTTAAAAGAGAGACAACCATTCAATAATTTAGTTAGTTTATTAATAACTTTATTATATTAGTGGCGCTATATAAAAGATAGTTTTACGTAAAAAATATGTTCCTGTAACTGTAAAAGTAAAAAAAAGGTTCTTTATAAAAGCCACCATACACACATTGTGATGTAAATTATTGTAAATATATAAAATAGATTATAAATAGCGGGAAACTAATTCGTAGTTGTAAGGTCATGAAAAGAATTTAAAAATAAATATACTTCAGTGCGTATTGACACTTTTTGAACGGTTAATTTGTACTAATGCAATGATAAAACTGTAATAGATATATTTATATAACTCTTTCAAGAGGCTTACTGGAGTTAAATGCTTTGAAATTGTCTAGCTTTTATTCTTCCGAATCTAAATTTCTTAAATGTACCATATTCCTAAATTCAATCCTAGATTCAAAATAATAATAATATTTATTTGATAAATTCTCTGTTAATCAAACACTGCTTTATGGTGGATATAAATTTAAATCAGAGAATACTTCACTCAATTTCTTTAAATAATGATCTCTATAGTTTTAGTTCAAAAATGCTGAAATCTCTATTCAGCCTCTCCCGTAAAGATTCTACATTAGTTTTAACATATTACTGAACTTTACTCATGATTAAAAATATACCTAAATTGATATTTATATTTTCATGCTATTCATTCATTTTTAATAAATGTTTAACTCAAAAAGTATCAATAAATACTGATTATATAAATGAAACAAAAACAGACAAAGTTCAATGTCTTAGAAAGAGATCTTATGATAATATATTTCTTTCAGATTTAAAATTATAATAATGTATTCATGTTCAAGCGAATATCATCACTTCTTGGGTCTGACATACTTGTTTATAACTGGTTCAGATATTTATATGGCATTGTATATTTTCAACTACTAGATACTATTATTGTGTCTAAAATAAGATTTTTTAAATTTATTTAACTATGGTTTAGATCAGACAAATCGTCATTTCAGATCTCAAAGAGAGTCATGATGAAGGTTTTTATGAAGGAAATTCATATTAATCATCAAAACAGTTAACTCTAAATTGAGGAACGGATTTAAGACTGTTCTAACATTCCTTGAACCGAAGTTACAATTCAAATTGTATGACAATTTCAAATTATTGTATAAATTCTTCTACGATGAGGTAAATGCGATGGAATGTGTATTGGTAAATTTTAGTTATGGTTCATGTTCCGCTCGGTTCTCAACACGAATAAGTTTGATTTGACTACTTTATTTCTGGAAACATTTATATCTATCATATTTAAAATCTAAACCAGTTATAAGCTTAGTATAATAAAAAATTACCAGTCGAGTTCAACTCACTGTCATTTCAAATATCCTTAGATGCATTTCTACAGCTGGTATTCTTTTGATTAAATTTTTTTGCCATCAGTATATCAAATACTCAAAGATAGCAATTTAATGGGAAATACACCAAATTTAAAGTTTTCAATAAATGCGAATTTAATAAAAGCGACCTAAAGTGATCTTTTTAAATACTTTGTTATGTTATTATTAATGAGTTTATTATTAATAATAATTTTATTATTATTTTTCAGTTTGTAGAATTAGTCGCAGTGTGATTATAAATACTGAAATTTGTTATCTTTTTTTAGCTCAATTTTATAATGTTGACTTTTATTGATAATCACATTGCGCCATTTGTGATAGTTTAAGGCAATTTTCAGTTAAAATATAAAACTCAAAACCATTCCTATTGTTTTATTTATAATCTTGTGTAGATCGTGCTTGGAAATGCCTTCTCTGTATTGACTAAATCACCATGTTTCGTTCTGTCATCCTCTAAAAGTGGCTGAAGAGCCTTTGATTCCATTGTTTAGCAGTTATCTCTATTTTGGGGTCAAGTTCATGAATACACTTTATTATTATAGCCTAATTCACTTCCCACTGCTGGGCAAAGGCCTCACAATTTTGAGCCCACACATCTCTGTCTGAGGCTGTACACCACCAACCTGGATCAAACCTGTCCAGGTCGTCCCTCCATCTCCTCCTAGGCCTTCCCCTACGCCGGTGCCCATCTGTAGGCACCCATTCAGTGGCTGTTTTAGCCCATTTTTCCGGATGCATTCGACAGACGTGTCCGGCCCAGGTCCACTTGAGTTTGGCAGTCTGAACTCCTACATCAGCGATACCAGTTTTTGAGCGCAGTGTGGTGTTTCGAATGCGATCTGTGCGTTTGACACCCAGAATACTGCGCTCCATTGCTCGCTGGCAAACCTTAAGTTTGGACTTTTGACGTTCGGTCAATGACCACGTTTGAGCGCCGTAAGTTAGGATTGGCAGGATGCACATGTCGACAAGTTTGCGCTTCAGGGTTAACGGAAGGAACGGAATGAATACACATTACATTAAAATACTATCAACATTTTTAATATGGTTTCGATTTCAACTACTTACTCTAATAAGCCAACATCTATAAAAATCATTACAAGTAATTAAAATATATTATATACTAATCATCTATTGAAAAACGAGGCGACCATTTGTTTCTGTGTGCTCCTTGCACGGCGACATTTCGTTGGAGTTGGCTCTTCTTCAAAGCACCATACAGTCGACTGTCGCTTTGATTCGGAATCATAGTTATATAGCCATGTTTCGTCACCAGTTAGTATATCATATGCGTTTTTTTTCTCGCCTCCGTTGAATTTATCTATCATGAATAGGCACCAATCCACCCGACGGTCTTTCTGCTCATCGGTAAGTTTGTGCGGCACCCATCTCGAACAACGTTTACGAAGAGAAAGGTGGTCGTGAATTATGGTTTGCATTGCTGCTGATCCAATTCCTAGGTCTCACTCTAGCTCTACATATGTAATTCGTCGGTTTTCGCGAATAAGTTTTGCGACTGCACGAACGTTTTCTTGCGTGACCGCGGTTGGCGGCCGTCCTGTCTTCGCTTTATCTTCGAGACATCCCCGTCCTCTTTTAAATTCAGCAAACCAATTGAATACTATTGCTCGGGAACAAGCAGACTTACCAAAAGTAGAAGCCAAAAGTTCAAAACATTCTTGAGGCTTTAAACCTTTTTTAAAGTCATCATAATAAATCAAAGCGCGAGAATCGCGTCGACTGAGCTCCATTGTTGCAATTGAATTCCCGCCAGATTCTCGGAAAAATGATGCACATTCAAATAAAAAATAAATAAAAGAAGTGTGTTCTATATTCAAATATGTCAATAAAAAACCAGCCAATAAGATGGTGTATAGCTTGCCAGTGTCAAGCTTGTGCAAGTGTTGCTCGGCGTCCCATAATCGGTTTTTAATGAATACTAAATATTTAATAGTTTGATGATATCGACACTTATTAACACTTAAGAATAATAGATTCTTGCATCGATCCCAAAGTGAGTCGTTAGTGCACAAGTGATATGCTGGTTCTTATTTACTTTTCTTCCAACTATTAACAGTGTGTAGCGTGCCGTGACTGGGCGTATATATATAAAAATCATGTATATATATATATATATATATTCGGGAGCTCTATGAAAAAGTGAATTAAAAAAGAAAGATTTTTTATCTGTTTATCTCTTTTTAAACAATTCACATTAAACTTAACTTTTCGGGAAAAAAAATTTACGCGCCTTGGGGCCTTTACGGGCCTTGGGACCCGTATACCTGATACTCAGGAACGGCGGCGGCCGGCGGTACTAACTACACCCTAATCTAAATTTGTCTACATTTTTATGTAACAATCTTATTTGCAACAATTTTATGGTTTCTGAAAATTTATTCACATCGCTTTGGGTGTCTTTTCTTATATTTTTCATTCTAAAAACCTGCTCAAAATTCACGAAATATTAAAGTTAGGCATACAGTGGTTTCATTGCGCGCCAGTTTTTACTTCTTCACCAATTGTATAATAAATTACAAATATTGAAAAGATAGCTGTGTAGTGTTGGCGTAAAGTATCATTTTCTTCTTTTGTTGCCGCGGGTGTTACGAGGTGTCTAAGGAAATCAGGACTTGAAAGTTACGCCGTTGCGTTGTGGTAAAACTATAGGCAAGTTTTTCACTAAATAGGTTTGATATTTTCAGCAAGTTTTGTTTTGACACCAATTTTAACATTTTAACCTGAATCTTGTGTTCTGACCTGAAGGTACCCAGAGATTCAGAATTAGAAAATCCTCTACCTTTATTGGAGAATAAAACAGTGCAATTATGAAATTAGATACAATTTTGCTGCGCTGTTTTAGCGGGAATAAAAAATATGTACTTTGATTGCTTTACATAACATAACATAAACGTTCACGTCGAATATCCCCGAAGGGGTTGGCAGAGGTACTAATACTTCTGAACATCACGTGACTTTGTCACCTGGTGTTCAGAGTACCCACGTTTTGCATGGACTCACGTGATAGGGGGCAGGCCTATCGCCGTTTTGTACGAATACACTGTCACATGACTAAGTACAACTCAGCCATGTGGGTTTTCCTCACGATGTTTTCCCTCACCGTTAACAACCATGATAAATTAACCACACATATGTCTTTAGAAAAGACAAATTGGTGTAGGCCCGACCCAGGATTTGAACACTAGTCGTTTGCACGATAACCGAGTGTTCTACTCACTGGGCTATCACGGTTGCTTTAATGATAACAAAATTGCACATACCAAAACTTATTTATTTGTGCACCTTAGTGTCTTATCATAAACATAAATATTTGTTGTTGACTGTACCACCAGGGTTTTTTAAACCAGCTTACTCAATTCATTGACTCGAGGTGAACTTATCTGACTTTCAGATGATCTTTATGATTATGAATGTAATGATTCGATAACATTTATTTAACACCTTTGGTAGCGTGGCAAAACGCCTTATATGCTGCAAGGCTCCTCGACTCCTGAAGCAGACATAAATCTCTGTATCATTAGTCACGTCCACGGGTAATTTATCAATACTGTTAAATGTGCTCGACGAACGAGTGTGCTCACAAAGGCAGGCGTCCGAAGTATGAAGAATAAAAGAGCATGTATGAGAACATTGATGGATGTAAACGAAGCTAGATCGGTTTTGTCAGGATCGTACAAAGTGGCGATCGATAGTCTCTGCCTACCCCAATGGGAACTAATTGCGTGAGTATATGTTTGTATGTATGTTAAATGTGAAGATAACCATCCTGTAAACTAACCTGCCTTTATTTACGTGAATACACTTACTCAGCAAAATAATTTTCAATATTAAAAAATAATAAGAAATCTAAACGTCAGCTGGGTAAATGTTAGTAGATGTTCAGCAGAAACAGAACTTTTGCAACTCCAACATCTTTTATATATCTTGTCTGCCGATTTCTCGGTTTCCTTGCTGTTATTTTGGAAAATGAATATATATATTATTTTACATACTTAGTGCTTTGAATAAAGTGTTTCAATTATCTGTATCTTATTTCTTTACAACAGAAACCAAAAACCGCGTACACGGTTTCGGTTTCTTTATTGTTTGTGTGATTTCAGACTAACCTTGGCTACCAATTTCCAAGGTAGTCAGGGTGACGATACATACATACATATACTCACGGCTATAAATCCCTTAACGGGGTAGCCAGAGCTTTGGAATGAAAAATTCCTCAGCCACTTTTGGAAGTTGATTGGGGAAAAGATGGTAATAATAAATGTTTTTGGTGACAGGTCTCCAACCACATCGCCCGAAAATCACTTAATAAGCCCCTATTCCCTTAGTCGCCTCTTACGATCACCCACGGGTAGAAATGTGTAGTGTTATTCTAAGCCAACACTACACGGCTACGATAGTGGGTTTGAAACAAAAGTATATCTCCAATGCTTGTGCTACCAGTCTACACTGCAATGTTTATTATTTCAGACATACTCACGCCTATAAATCTTTAAGAAGAACAGCCAGAGCTTCGGACCTGGAAATTCAGTAGCAACTTTTGGAACTTTAATGAGACGTACGGTTCATCGATTGTTACTTGACGATGATCGATTTTTGTTTTCTGCTATTTATAGCTGTATGTATGAATGATTAAATGAAATGCACGTGAGATTTATTACTGCCTAAATCTAAATAAGATACTTATTTGCATTAGTTTTTTTATTTTAAACTATAACTAGACTACGTAATTTCTTTCAAGACTTATATCTTTATAACTCTCAGTCTCCATTATATCAATAATTATTTTAACCATCGAGTAAACTTCTTCGTAGGACGTGTACAGAGCACTTGGTGATAATCTCATCATGTTTGGATCTCGGAAATCAGGCACTACTCCTCTTTGTCTCATTGCGATACTGATTCGATATGCTTCTACATGAACTAGGCAAACGTGACCACCTCTCTTCATATCGTCTCTCGAGTTACCAATCTTAAAATTATATTGAGACAATAACTCATCAATTAAAAACATTAGATACGCAGTTAGTTGTAAAGATTTCTTCCTTATCTCCTTGATGGTCGCCTCATTCACAATTTTTAGTGCACCTTCCAATGCAGCCATCGACATCAACGTTGGAGTGCCAATCTGCCAGCCGTTGGCATCCTGCTGATGATCGAACTCTTGACGCAACAGAAACTGGGTTTCCCTCTTATTCCCGAACCAACCGGCCAAGCCGGGGAGTTTCGTGAAATGGCGACGATTTATGTAAATACCAGCTGACGACCCTGGACCTCCGTTTAAATATTTATAGGTACACCATACAGCAAAATCTGCTTCTATTGTTTTCAGATCGATATTAATACTTCCAATGGCATGGGACAAATCCCATCCAATAATGATTCCTCTTTTTCTTGCAGCTTCACTCACTTTATTCATATCTATAATTTGGGCGCTTCTGTAAAACACTCCAGGGAGAAGAACTAATGCCACGTCATCGGTCATACCGCTGATGATATCATCCTCATTTATGAAGTGTCCGTCGAAACTCTTTACAACTTTGACAGCTGATTTAGGATCTAAACCTTTGAGTCTTACAATGCTGTCAACAGCGTATCTGTCGGTCGGAAAATTTATGTCGTCCACAAGGATTTTGAATCTGGATTGCGTGGGTTTGTAAAAAGTTGTAACAGCTTGATGAATGTTTGAAGTCGTACTACCAGTTATAGCAATTTCGTCACTGTCAGCACCGACTAAAGGTGCCATTAGTTCAGCCAAGTGTTGCGAATAAAGATAATATTTGCTTTTGTCAGCGTTCCAGATTTGTACAGCGCAGTCCTTCCATTTGTCTAACATATTAAGAGTTGATTCTTCAGCATCTTTTGAGAGAAGACCTAATGAATTTCCACACATGTATATAGATCCTTCGTTGATATAAAACCGATTTCTGAAATTGCGAAGTGCGTCATTATTGTCCAATGACTTGGCAAAATTTTGCGAAGAATCAAATCGTAGTCTACCCATTGCTGCGACTCTTTTCGAACTAATCAAGCGAAGTTAAAACAAGGCATTTAAATACCTATTAATAAATATTTACTTACATCAAGATATAATTAATTATCTACATTACGTGAATCTTTTGGAAACCTAGCGATTAGAAGCACCGGGGAATTTTTGTAACAAGGGTTTTTTTTACATTGTTATTTCCATTCTAATGACAAGTTGATTGACGCGGATTAATTAAATTTGTATTAAGTATTTATGACATGAATGTGGCAAAATATGAAGTCTAAGCGGAGTGAAAGGCTTCATAAAATCTTCAGCTGAAATAATGGGTTTCAATTGCTGCAGATGACCCATCCTACGTTGTCTGGCAGTAGAGGGATACGTTTCCCCATGTCTCTCTGCATAACGACGAGGATGGAGCAATCACTCTCGACGTCATTATGACTCGCTAATTATTGTGTCATTATAATCATCATCAACCACTGCCAGTTCTCCTAAATAGAGCGGTCCTGCGCTGCCCTCATAAATGGGCTTTTAGCCACCTTCACTAAAACCAATTAGTGGGTAAAAGCATGTTTTATTACTAATTTTGTTTTTAATCTGTGTTATATACCTTCTGTATAATAAAAATGGATCGTAAAATGTGTTGCATACATACTCATAGGGCTTTTTTAAGTGGTTTTTGGGCGATGCGGTAGGAGACCCCATAGTTTATTTCTACCATCTTATCCCCTATCAACTTCCAAAAGTGGCTGGGGAGTTTCTAGCTTTAAGGCTCTGGCTACTCCTTTTGGCATTTATGGCCGTGGGTATATGTATGTAGGTAAAAAGGTATTATTCCATGTTTAAGAGTTTTGTACTTGTTATTCCTCACCATAAAGGTTGACCGGAAGAAATCGCGACAAGGCGATAAGTCCGCCTTTGTGTACTTAGTTCTAATGATCTGTACCTTTGTAAAAACATTATATCTGCGTGCAATAAGGAGTTCAAATAAATAAATAAATTGTCACGCAGGCGAAGGTGCGCCGGTCAACTAGCATAGTATAAACTTTTAATACAATTCGTCTCTTCTATTTGAATGCTTCTTCATGCTTCAGTTTGGAATGTCAAATATTTACTCCATTAAATTATTTGAATTCTATCTAATTCCTTTGCAGATATTTTTTTATGAATAATAACAAATATTATATAATTTTTGCTGTACACAAAATATAGTGATATTTAACAGAGTCACGGAAAAGACTTACACACAAAAGCAAATAGGTTCTTTCAGTGTTAGGAAAGTACAAATATCAGCCTATCATTTAGTTTTATAACATTCGGCCAAGATAAGACTACTTAAATCATATTAAATATTAGCAATACGATAAAAATATTTAAATCAACATTGCGAATTCACATATTTTTGTTTCGTTACAATGTAATATATTTTTCCTACGAAGACTTCCTTCGTTATCTGCGTTCGTAATAGTATCATAACAATCAGCATCTTCAAGTTCATAGAATATCTGTCGTACCTTTTATATAATTGGTGCGATTGATACTGCTTTTTAGGGTTTCGTAAATGTCATGTCTATCATATAAGGATGCCATGCTCCTTATAGAGTAAGATCCCGGTGGCCCCAGACGTTACTTATTTTCTCATAAGAAATATAAATGGGATAAAGTAGTGTTAGTACGTACTTTGAGTGTGTATACCTGCTACCTTGGGTCGACGGCCAATTCATAGGTACCAGGTGCTAAAGGTAGATAAATACAGTGCTGATTTTTCTTAAATTCTCAATGCTGATTTTTACATATGTTTTAGATATTGTTGTTAAAAATTAATAATCATTATTGCCAGACACTTTCCATCGGCGCTTACCCTTACCAGACGCTTTAAAGCTTTAAAAAAAATAACATATTCTTACTTACAATCTCACTCTTAATTTTTATGTATGATCCTTGGGGAACTATTTGAACACCCCTGGTCAGCAGCCAGACCAATTGGAGGGGTCAAACATCCCCCCAGACACACATAAAGTGTCGCTATGTGTATAAGCGCGAGGTCATTATTTGTACGCTTGAGTGTGATAGAGATATCTATTTATGGATATCTTTCTTATACTTAGGCTACTATACGTGTTCTATCTTTGGTGGATAGACGGTGTAAATTAAATGCTTACAATGCTTTACAAATTAATATATTTTAAAAGGTTGTTAATGGTACAACGGTCGTAGGTTAAGTGACATGAGTAGACAGATTTGTATATAGTATCTTTAAGCGCCTGACGTACGGGTGACGGCAATTGTTTTCTTGATTGTATTCTTGCGTAATATTTTGTTCAGGCGTTAAGTCTGAACAAGAGATTGTAAGTAAGAATGTGTTATTTTTTTTGAAGCTTTAAAGCGTCTGGTAAGGGTAAGCGCCGATGGAAAGTGTCTGGCAATAATGATTATTAATTTTTAACAACAATATCTAAAACATATGTAAAAATCAGCACTGAGAATTTAAGAAAAATCAGCACTGAATTTATCTACCTTTAGCACCTGGTACCTATGAATTGGCCGTCGACCCAAGGTAGCAGGTATGCACACACTCAAAGTACGTACTAACACTACTTTATCCCATTTATATTTCTTATGAGAAAATAAGTAACGTCTGGGGGCACCGGGATCTTGGACTATTATATGATGGACATGACATTTACGAAATTGGAGACGAAAATTTCTTTAACGCGGCAATTAGTAAAAACACTCATTTTGTGATTAATGACTCAGGTATGATTATGAAGCGCATGGGTTGGGAAACTACGTGACTAGGGGAAATATGTTTGGAAAGGGAAAACCGTGTTAGCCTTGGAGTTTATATATGTAACAGATTTTATATATACAAATCGGGAAAAAACAACGAATATTTTTAAATCACTCTATCTAATACGTGGTCACGGGCTGACTGATGAGCTGACGAGGAGTTTTAAAACTATCCTCATATCACTCCATCACATACATACATATACTCACGGCTGTAAATCCCTAGAAGGGGTAGCCAGAGCTAAGAAACTAGATGTTCCTCAGCCACTTTTGGAAAGTTGAGTGGGGAAAAGATGGTAAAATGTTATCAAATTTTATGTTAACAAACATTATGTTGTCGAACTTATCATGTAAGTGATTTAAAAATATTCGTTGGTAAATTGATTTTTATATATAATGTCTACGAACCGCGAGAGTTGAAAAAGTAATTTATGTTACAGATTGATGAATATAGGCTGAATTGCAGAAGCAGAGTAACGTACGCTTTTTAACAATAATACTACAATTTCAGCTTGTAGTAGGAATTATTTTTTACTTTGCAGTTAGAAGTGCTCCAAAGGGTGTTATTTAGTTTTTTAAACTATATTTTTCACTTTTTAGTACTGAACCAACTGAAAATATTTAAAAATAAAAATATAATTTGAAGACCCATCAGTGCCCATCACCAATGATACTTTATTTCTAACATCTTGTCCCCTATCAACTTCCAAATGTGGCTGAGGAGTTTCCAGCTCTGAAGCTATGGCTACCCCTTTTATCGATTTATTGCCGTGCGTGAGTATATGTATGTATGTTATATAAGATAAGAAAAAAGTAGTCTATACTATAATAAGACTGTACCGAGGTCAAAATTGTTTATTGAAGAAAAAGTTTAATTTTCGATACTTAAGCTAAATTTGTACTTTTTGAAAAAAATGTCTGGCTGTCTGACTGTCTGTATGTCTGGTCATCACGTTAATTCCACCAGACGGATCTTGATCAAATTTGGTATGAATGTAGCTTATACTCCTGGCCAACATATCATTTATCCCGGATTTCGCAAGGGTTCCATCAGGAGCCTAAAAAAAACTTAACTTTTATAAGGCTCCCCATATTCACACGATTCATTTTTTAATCGAAAGACTTTATCAGACTCTTCATTATTAGTCTTTTTGAAAAAAAATAAGGGTTTCATCCATTTTCATCAAAATAAATGTCAATTTAATTGTTTGTCAATAGTATGACTACTAGATATATAGCATATTAAACATTTGATGTCAACACCAACGTCTTTGTGGCGTAGCGGTATACCGTTTGGTTAGTTTTGATCGAACGGTTCGAATATCGGGGACCACAATCTTTTTGCGTTTTTTTTTTGCTTTTGTGTTAGCTTAGAATAATAGGAAGCACTATTCCATCTTTTCACATTCAACCATGCGAATATGTATTAATAAAGATAATTGAAAGTATATTGTATGAATTTTACGTATTCATTTGGTAGGTCTGAGAATATGTTAATAACTTTTATTTTTTATATAATTTTAAACTAATATTCCCATAGATATATTATGCTATCATTACGCATAAATTAATATTCTGTTTAAGCCTCATAATGCAAAGTTTGTAAATAATAGCACACATCTCAATTTTATTTTAGTACCGCCATCTATGACTGATTGGCTAAAATCTCTCACTCATCACCAACGGTTAGTGTAGGGGGCAGCACCGGGCCGACACCGCAACGCCAAACTGCTATCCATACTTACTAAAGATATTCTAATTTTTGAATATAGCAACTTGGTACGAAATTGTTTGTTTCATGATTCTTATGAACAATTAAAAAGGTTTTTTGGAACTCACCCCCTAAGGGATTGAAAAATAGAATACAGATTTTTGACATTTCTGTATCTAGAAATTTGAAACTTTATGCGATTGACTGATATAACTACTACAAAAAGGAATATATGAAATTCATCTATTAATCATTCATGAGTAAGTATATACTAACGGCTATAAATCTCAAAAAAGGGTAGCCACAGCTTCAGAGATAGTAATTCTTTATCCACTTTTGGAAGATGAATTGGGAAAAGGTAGTCAAATGGGTCTGCAACTGCATCGCCGAATTATCACTTAAAAAGCCTCAATGTTCTTTATATCTATTACAACGCCCGCGGAAATATAAATATAAAAAAACAGAAGTTAAGATGGTATTTTGGATAAAAACCGGATGCAAAAAATGTAGTCTACGCGGACGTAGTCGCGGACAAAAAGCTAGTTTCTAAGATAAATAGATAATCTTATTAGTTGGATATGTATGTAGATTATTCATTTAATTATGTGTAATAAAAGGTGGTAAAACTATGATTACCCATGTATAACATAACTTGTTTGCGCTTCATTACGCATGTTATGGATTACCTATCGCGCTTCCTAATGTTGGCTAAATTTTTTCTTATCAGTTATTTATGTAACATGCTAGGTTCAGAGACATGCAGTACAAGTTTCGTAGTATTCCATAACAGGCCGGGATCTTTACTAGAAATATCTACAAAAACTTAAATATTTTGTCCTCATACGTTTATTAAATACGTGTCTGAAAATATATTTAGGTCCATCAATATTGAAAACAAAGATCGACAATCTAACTTGTTCTTCTTTTGTAATGTGTCAAGCTATTTTTTGCCTTTTATTATATGCCTTTTATGTTGGTGCACTTCTTATATGATTTTGATTTGACCTTTTTAACTAGTATATTGAACACATACCTCTTTGCTGTGTAGTGTCGGCTTAGAATAGCACTTCTCAATTTCATCCCTTGCTTAAAAAACATTTACTTTACAATCTTTTTCCTAATCAACTTCCAAAAGTGGCTAAGAAATTTTATATTCCGGAGCTCTGGTTACCCCTTCTAGAGATTTATAGCCGTGAGTACTGACACTACTACTGAGTTATGTATGTTACTCTTATATCCAGTATTAATTTTGACTCTCTGTAAATATATTGACTGACTACTGTTTGTTGCGATAACAAACTGCATCTCTGTGTATTTTTTGCCAGTTACTTGGGTTTTTTGTTTAGATAACGTAAGGTGATTATGATTTGTTCTCTGTCTAAATATCATCACCATCAGTAAATTGCAGTCATTTTTCTTTACTCTATTTTTTCAATAAATTAAAGAGTAATAAAACAACAAAAGAAACCACCTTTGGTTATTTTGACAATTTTGTTAACGTTGATGGAAAACATCGTGAGAAAACCCGCATGGCTGAGTTGAACTTAGTCATGTGACAGTGCACCCACCAGCCACCAACCAACTCATAGGGCATAGGGCTTCTTTTTTTTACTGATATTATTTCGTAGTAATTATTTACGACGTGATAGCTCAATGGGTAGAACACCGGTTAACGTGCAAGCGGCTAGTGTTCAAATCCCGGGTCGGGCCAACACCAATTTGTCTTTTCTAAAGACATATGTGTGGTTACTTTATCATGGTTGTTAACGGTGAGGGAAAACATCATGAGGAAACCCACATGGCTGAGTGATACTTAGTCATGTGACAGTGCATTTGTACAAACATGGCGATAGGCATGCCCCCTATCACGTGAGTACACTATCCATGCAAAACGTGGGTACTCTGAACACCAGGCGACAAAGTCACGTGATGTTCAGAAGTATTAGTATCTCTGCCAACCCCTTCGGGTATAATCGGCGTGAACCTTTATGTTATATTATGTTATGTAATTATTTACCACTAGGTTTATTATTTGTTGTGAGTTTCCCTGTGCACTGAATAAAGTTTCTTTCTTTCCTTATTTTTTTTACCTTTATATTGAGAAGGTTTGATGAGTGTAATGATAGTAATTTGGTCAAAGATATCTATAAAGCCAATGAGGAAGGTAATATTTGTAGAGAACGACCTCCGAGGACTCATTTGGACCAAATAGAGGAAAAGCTCAAAAAGGCACAAAACTAGAGAGGTTTGCCAGGATCGTAGAAAGTGGCAATCAATAGTCTCTGCCTACCCCAACGGGAACTAACGGCGCGAGTGTTAGAGCTACTCAAATCCCTTTCAAATCAAAGTAAGCCGGTGGGTCCGTAGTTAGTACTTATTAATTTCCTTGGGTACTATTTTTTTTCTTCAATAGATACCTACTTGGTACCTACATTTTGAGCTGGCAACAGTTTGGGGTTTATATTATAATATTTATCCAGTCAAATAGTTTGTAACGTTTTTAACAAGTTATAAATTGTAGCGTCATCTAGCCTAGAGTCTTTGTATTCTGAGTTAATAACGTGTATCACAAACGCAGCTAACGCTAGTTTTAGTATTAAAAAATCTGGAAAGTCTTACATTTCGTCTCCACCTTGGTGGGACTCAGATTGTTCAGACGCTGTCAATAAACGGAAAATTGCTGAAAATCAGTACAGCATTTCGATGACCGTAAATAATTATGTTAATTATCAAAAGGCAAATGCTCAATTCAAACGACTTGTAGCTAACAAAAAAAAAAGGGGGTGGTTGGCTTACTGTGAAAGTTTATCACCCAAAACCCATCCTTCTTTAGTTTGGCAAAATATAAGAAGATTTCGTGGGTCTTTTGTAGATAATAATATTAAAATTAATGATAGGTCTACTTGGATTCAAGATTTTTCTCAAAGACTAGCACCTCCTTTTGTTCCCACTCGAGAAGAATGTATTCCTATTGTCATTGTTTCATCAGCTCTTTCAGAATTTGATCGACCTTTTTTAATTTCTGAGCTTAATATGGTTTTAGATGCTTTGAGAGATTCCTCGCCTGGAATAGATGGTTTTCCTTATTCATTTATTGCTAAAGGTGGTTCCGCTCTCCGCGACTTCTTCCTTATCGTTGTGAACAAAATATTCGATGCAGGGTTACCTCCAGAGTCATGGCACACCCAAATTATTATCCCTATTTTAAAATCCGGTAAACAGAGTAATTATTCTACATCTTATCGACCAATAGCTTTATCATCAGCTCTTGCTAAAATTATGGAACATCTTATAAAAAATCGATTAGAATGGATAATCGAAAGTAGAGGTATTTTATCAAACAGACAATTTGGCTTCCGGAAAGGTATGGGCACCATTGATAGTTTGAGCACTTTGATCACGGATATTCGCCTCGCTTTTTCAGATAATAAATCTGTTATCGGAGCTTTTCTAGACATTTCTGCTGCATACGATAATGTACTTTTGGCAATTCTACAACAAAAGTTAGTGTCATTAAATATCCCTCCTAAACTAATTACAATTATATCGAACCTACTCATATGTAGGTCTATTTCCGTGAGATCAGATGACGGGTTCCTCTCATCCCGATTAATATGGAAAGGCCTTCCACAAGGATCTGTCTTAAGTCCCATTCTATTTAATATTTATTCCTATGATTTTCATCAGTCTGTTGAACCTTTCTGTAAAATACTTCAATATGCTGATGACTTATGTCTCTACATAGATTCGTCCGACTTTGATGTTGCTACATCTCGCTTAAACGCCGCAATACATCATTTGAATGAATGGTTATTTAATCATGGTCTCAGTCTTTCTGTTTCCAAATGCTGCGTAGTTGTTTTTTCTAGAAAACGGGACATTCCGGCCACTCCGATTGTATCTGACCACATTCCTCTTCCCATTCACGACCAAGTTAAATTTCTTGGTGTTATTCTTGACTCAAAATTATCAGGTATCCCTCACATGCAACATATTATTAATAAATGTGAAAAGAATATTAATATTCTTCGATGCTTGTCTGGTGTATGGTGGGGATCCCACCCATTTACTCAAAAACTTCTGTATAATGCATTAATACGTAGTCATTTAGATTATGGTACTTTTTTATTAGAACCATGTAGCAAGCTGTATTTAGTTAAATTAGACAATATTCAGTCAAAGTGTCTCCGCATCATCTTAGGAGCTATGAAATCCTCGCCTATTAATGCCCTTCAAGTAGAATGTGTCGAACCCCCACTCAATTTACGAAGGCAGTATTTATCTGATAGATTTATAACAAAATTTTTGCAATCTTCGTCTCATCCTTTACTTCCATCTTTACAATCTCTTTCACTAAAAGTGGGAACCAGCCGTTATTGGTCTCACAAGTCCCTTCCACGTGTTTTTCAAAGTATAAATAAATTTAATCATTCCCTTTCTTCGTTAGTCAGATATCAATCGAATCCCATATTTTCTACTCAATTTGCTTGTTTAATTTACCTCCCAGAAATCATTTTAAATTTAGGTATAGAAAAAGAGTCCCTCTCTCCTGATACGGAACTAAAATATAAAATTGATGTTCTTTGGAAAGATTGGCTTGTCATTTATACTGATGCATCTAAACTTTTGAACTCAGAGTGCGTCGGCTCCGCTGTTTGGATTCCCTCTCGCAAAATAATTTTGAGCATGAAATCTCCTGTCCATTCTTCAGTTTTTACTGGAGAAACTCTTGCAATTTTAGAAGCCGTCAAATTCATCGAATCCCATTCCATTAATAAAGCGGTTATTTTTACAGACTCAAAAAGCTGTCTACAAGCTTTACAATCAAATCAGTTTCATGCCAAAACCAAATTTCCATTAATCCTTGATTTGAAAACTGCTTTATATCGATGTTTCCTTAATAGCATTAAAATAGTGTTAGCTTGGATTCCTAGCCATTGTGGCATTTCAGGGAACACTCATGCCGATTCTGCAGCCAAGATTGCTTGTGATTCAGGAATTGATACCAATAAACTTTATTCTCATGACCTAGTAGCCCAATCATCAGTATTCCTTAAAAATTCTTGGTCTGAAAATTGGAAACATTCTATTCAGTTTAAAGGAAAATTTTACTCGGGTATTCAGCCGGAAATTCCCTCTAAGCCTTGGTTTTTTAAATATAAACGATGCTCAAAGACATCTACCTCTACCATATGTAGAATGAGACTAGGGCATTGTTGTTCTCCAGTTTTTCTCGCTAAAATTAAAATTAAAGATAATTCGTTATGTGAATGTGGACTTGAGGAAGGAACTTTGGATCATTTATTTTTTAACTGTTCAAAATTAACGACATCATTTTATGATATTCTCCCTTCTTCTATTCCTAAACCTACTAACATGATAAATGTGTTATCACTTGTTCATACTGACTTTGTGAAATCTTTAAGTTATTTCATATCTTCTAATGGAATTAAATTATAATATCATAGATCAAATTCGTAAAAAAATATTGTCTATTTTTATTTCTATATGTCATCTTAAAATATACATATATTTGTATCTATTAATCTCTTTCTGACTCTAAGATATTTAAAAACAATAATAATTAAATTTCGTTTTTATCGGACTTGTTTCAAAAAGTAAGCTGTTTCTATTTCACTCTGACGCTGGCAGAATGTATAAACTGTATACGAGGGCCAATTAACAAGATAATAATAATAATAATTATAAATTGTAAATAAATAAAGAAATATTTCGTATTTGAAAGAATAATATAATTTATATTATGGTATTGTTGAGTAGACTCTACAATAAATTCAAGATCAGATCAGGTTGTCGGTCTAAAGCTGGTGCTTTGTGTTCTAACGTTTATTACGGACCTCTTGAGATAAAGAGGTCAGAAATTAAAAATGGCATTAAAATTGCTGCTGCTGATATCATGGGTAACCCTTTTGCGGCCTGCACTATTATGTATCAGGTAATTAACATCAATTTGATTCTAGGACCACATTATAATTCTATGCGGTGTCCTATGTGGGCGTTCTCACACAAACGTGCTTGCTGAGCGATGCGAAGCTATTTATCAAAGTCTCCTTTATTCCGCATTTATTGTATGACTTCATACTTCTGCTAAGAAGTGTTGTTAGTTGTAACAATTTCACCACTTAGCTACTAAATTTGTGCTGTTAAGAAATGTTGTAACTAACATTTTCCTAGGCTGGATCCCGCTTCGAAGTAGATGAAATCGGAGCCTCCCATTACCTGCGAGCGACAGCTGACTGCAGCGGTTTCAACCACACGGCCTTCAGGAAGATGAGGGAAGTCCAACAAAAGGGCGGATATCTCAGCGTGCGAGGGGATAGGCAGACGGTGTCCTTTACTCTGGCCTGTGCAAAGTCTGATTTTCCTGAGTTGAAGTATTTTCTGCTGGAAGCTGCGGCTAGGTATGGTGAATTTTTAGTTTACAAATTTATTTTCAAACAGAAGGAATCTAGGGTTGAAATTGAAAATATTGTGAGAAAGACTATACAACACTTAATTATGTGACAGTGTGTGAATTAAACCGACCTCCGACAGACAGACAGAGGGCTACATTTATCACCTAAATACTATCTGGGCAAAAAATGTAGTCCGAACAGCAGGATAGAACTATTAGTTCCTCGCTTAAAATTATAGTGCTTGCGTTATGCACATGTTGGAGAACTTGCTCGAGTTAAATGCATTGTGTTAACTAGCGGTCCTACTACTTGCTAGCGCGTACTGCTTACGCAAGTAACCTGAGCCTTCATTTGCGCCGTGTGCAAGCAGTTAAGTCTGACTAAATTAAGCAGGTAGGTTACATTTGTTACAGGCGCATGATACCCACTCCAGTTAACTGTGCAAGCTTGTAGTTCTAAATATATTTTTGATAAATATTATGTATTAATTTACTGATGTTCCAGGAACCGCTATTCCCAATGGGAGCTAGACGACCGTCGCGAGTTCATCCGGGAAGACCTGGTGCGTCTGACCGGCGAGCAGCGGGTCATGGACCTGATCCAGTCGGCTAGCTTCGGAGGAGGACTGGGCAACTCGGCGATGTGTCCAGAATCCAGGATCAGCGATATAGATGAGGATACGCTTAATACCTTCGCGTTGTACAATTTGAGACCTGATAAGTGAGTTTATAAGAGCGAATATATAAAGAAACTAAGCTAAATCGCTTGGCAATTAATCTAGATTGCAATCAAGGCTCGAGACCCTTGGTGACACATATAGGCTGTGAGAAAAGCTACATAGCTAAGTTTTTTTGTACATACGCTCGGACTAAGTGAACTCCTGATCAGTAATCGAGTTGATGCTAATTTGATGATTGAATGTTAATGTGTGAGAGACTTTTCAGTATTTATATTTTAAGGTAACTTGTCGATGGAAAGTGATCTGCTGTTTTATCGGCCACGATTTCTTTTTAAATCCTTTGATTACTCAGGTAGGCATTTTGATGGCATTGTAATTAGCTGATTTATCCGCTGTGATTTCCGCAGCTGTCACGTCAAGTTATACTTTCTGACTGAGGTTGACTTTGAAATTGCTCCAAACGGATGTTTTACACCTTTGGTCTGTAGTTTACGTAGTCCAAGCTATTAACATTCCGTTTATCTATTTATTAGAGTAACACTGTTCTAACTCTTACAGTGGGTGTGCTACGATTGGCTGGTGGCCGATAGTGGTAATGAGGATGGCAATTATAAAATATTTATTTGATTTCAGATGTTCGGTCGGTGCTGTCGGGTTGCCCATAGAAGATGTCGTGGATTTAGCAGGTGGCATCGAATTAAGCACAGTTGAGTTTATACCCAACTACCTAAACACATGGTTGTCATCCCAAAGTGAGGAATTAAAGCTTCTGTGATAACTATTCTTCACCTTCTTTTGGAAGCTGATAAAAGAATTTTTTTTCCACCAAACACATAGAAATTGTCGTATATTTCGTCAATTTGTTCAATATCCGAGGGAAGCTATTAGATCGTCGAATGACTAAGTAAGAGCTGAGTTAGAATAGAAATACCTATATCTTTCCGTGGATTCCATACATATACTCACGGTTATAATTCCCTAGAAGGGGCAGCCAGAGCCAAGGAATTATAAATTCCTCAGCCACTTTTGGAAGTTGAGTGGGGAAAAGGCGGTGAAATAAAGGTTTTTGGTGATGGGTCTCCAACCGCATCGCCCAAAAATCCAATAAAAAGCCCCAATACCCTTAGTCGCTTCTAACGACACCCGTGGGTAGAAAGGGGTAGCGACATTCTAAACCGGCACTACATGGCAAATACTTGGACGGAACCCACTATTTATCCACGGAAAAACTTCCGTGGATTAAGGGCCAGCGCTGACTGCCGGCATGGCACGGCGTGTCATGGCAAAGCATTTCGGTACTGATATACACATTTTTAATTTTATAACCATTAGTATAGAATTCATGTTAATTTATTTTGACACAACGATGCCGAGGCAGGCCGCGGTAGGACAGAACGTGCCAAAGCATGCCACGGGATGCCGCGGCGTACTGCTGCATCTCGCGAGACGCCCGCGCAGTGCTGGGGCCGCCAGTACGCGGCGCAGTCCGTTCGCCGCGCGGGGGGAGGGCAAGGGTAGGAGTGTATAATACGTTAAATACTAAATCCCAGTAAATCATTATGAACACAACTAACTTTGAACATGCGCGGAGTTATTTGCCGTGTCATGCCACGGCATGCCGCGTCATGCCACGGCATGCCGCGAAAGGCCGTGTTATCCTTCGGAATGCTGCAGCAGAACTTACCATCTGCCGCGCGTGCGATATTGGCAGTAAGTGCAACTGGTATGGTTCCGAGTAAATGGCGCACAAAGATTTTTTACGAATTTTTGCTTTCATGAGTATGTTTTTGAAGCTATTTCATTTCTTGTTTCTGATTAATGTAGGTAATTAAAATCACTTTAACATTGTTTACTTAATAATGTACTATTTACATATTTAATTAATATTAAATACAAAAATCCGTTTGTGCTAAGTAAAATTCCCACCAGAGACCCCATCGTACCCATAACATATCAGCAGTAAGTACGCACTTACTTCTGGTGCTTCGTTTCCCATATATTTTTGAAGTAATGATCCATATTAATAAAAATGCCTGATATCATAAAAAATATTCATTTATTAAAGATATTTAAAAAAGTAACATAAATTACAAAATTCTCATGTGCCATTTCAACATACTAATCATTTTTGGTACTTATAAAACTTATATTTAGGAACGATTTACCAATTATTTTACTTGTTAATCAGAATCAGTCTTAATAGTTTTTCTATAGCAAGTTATATCATAAAGGAATATTAGAGCTTTTGATATAGTGAAGTTAAAATACTTATGAATAACATTATTAAATGGGTAAGTACAATGAAACATAGTTTCTGTAACATTTCACTGTATTACTTTAAATTAGAATAACATGTGCAAATTATAACAGTTATTACAATTATACCTAGAGTTAAAATCACATTTGAGATCAACATTACTTAAAATACTGTATGTGAACCGGATAATAAACAGCCTTTATCAAATCCAAGGCAAAATTGTTAGACGCTTCCATACATAATAAGTACTTACTGCCAATATGACAAGCAATGGTATTAAGCGACTCCAGTGTCAAACTTAAAAACTAGCAGTAAGTACTGTTACTGCTGATATGTGCTGCAACCCTGCTCATTTTATGCACTTACTGCCTTTATTCTTAATAAAAAACATTACTTCTAATTAAATTTTAACTACGGGAGTAAAACCAGATTGTAGAGTTTTTTTTGCCGATTCCGAATATGTAAATAACTCAATTTTGACAAAATTGTTAGTTACTGCCAATATCGCACGCGCGGCACCCATGCCGTCCTGTGCCATGCCGGCAGTCAGCGCCGGCCCTAATAGTGCCTATAATATTTGTGATGAACTATATGGCTGGAGAATCATCACAAACTGTACTTAGTGTTATCTGTTCCCCAATCAACTGCCAAATGTGACTGCTAGCACAATGGTTTTTGTAGATCTGCGGGCTGATTATGTATCTTTAGCGACCGCGATTGTGTCGCAAGTTGCAATATTGTCGCTGTCAAATTGTCAGATTGCATACAAATTTATGACATTGACAACGACAATCGTGCAACTTGCGACACAATCGTCACTCGCAAAAGATACATAATCAGGGGGCTGTACTTAATCCGTATGTCTTTTAACCAATCTTAAGCCGCCTATTTATCTTAATTTTACTATTATTGAACCCTCATGCTAGCCGAGCGGGCTTGGTAGCTTTCTCAAATAAGCAAATATAAATACCTATAGCTATTTGTTTGTTTTGACAGGAGCGAACGTGTCCTACGTTCGAGCGGGCGTCTTTTAACCGCGACGGTTTCGAGAGTCTGAACTTGGGGCCGGGAGCGGTCACGTGGCTCGCGGCAGCCGTGCCCAGCTGTGGGGCCTGTGACCTGACGTTGGTATCAATCAATACATGCATATACTTCTGGTTATATACTTCAAAAAAGGGGTCACCAGAGCTGTAGAATATTGTGTTAGATTCAATTTACTTTAATGTTATTATTTATATTATTTTTCTTGTTTGTATGTTATTTGTGCCACACATAGCGAATAAACCTATTTTCTTCTTTCTTATTATTTCGTCTAGAATTGAAAATTCCTTGGCGACTGTTTGAAGTTGAAGGATGGTTGTTGATGAATTTGCAATATTTGGCTCTTCCAACTCAACTCAATAGGTCGCCTTGAGTTAGTAGATATCACCGTGACTGAGCTACCAAGTTTATTTTCAGCAACTTACTGACATACAACATACTATCGCACGCGAGCGGGGTCAACGACCTGTTCCGCGGTCTGCGCGCGCACCGCTACCCGCAGCCGCCGCTCGGCTGTCGGAACGTGGATGACCTTCACACCACCTTGAGAACTTTCAATATCTCTTATCCTGAAGTTGGGATATTTGGTAAGTCGCTTTTAACAACCGTGGTAGCTCAGGGGGTAGAACGCCGCTTAACGTGCAGACGATTTGAGTTCAAATCCCGGATCGTGCCTTCACCAATTTGTTCTTTTTAAAGATATATGTGTGGTTAATTTATTATGGTTGTTAACGGTGAGGGAAAACTTCGTGAGGAAACCCACATGACTAAGTTGTGCTAAGTCATGTGACAGTATATTTGTACAAAAAAGGCGATAGACACGCCCCTATCACGTGGGTACACTGTCCATGCAAAACGTGGGTACTCTGAACACCAGGTGAAAATGTCACGTGATGTTCAGAAGTGTTATAGGATACCGGATACTTCGGGGATACCGGCGCGGCGTAAACGTTTGAGTTATTTGTTTCATGAAATATTATTAAATATCTAGTGGTAGTTATAGCCCAGGTAGATCAAATAAAATATTTTAAAACAGTATTTTGCATAATACTCTGTCTTTAAAAGCTTCTCAAGTGTTTTTACTTGCGAAGCGTCGGAATCCCGACAGCTTAGGCAGTACTCGTATAAATTCAGTTATTATTTTCAATTGTTTACGAACATACATACATCTAATTAAAACAACTTTTGACTTTCGGATATTTTAATCGCGTGTTTTCGACTATATAATAACAAATAACACCTTCCGTGACCATGATAACTGAAAAGTTTTCGAAACGTCGGGCTTTAAAAAACCATGTGATAACACGCGATTAAAATATCCGAAAGTCAAAAGTTGTTTTAATTATAATGTGCAATCGTGAAAGTCTTAGAAATACTATACATACATCTACTCTCAGTCTTAAAGATAATAATAAATTTATAATTACAAGATATTGTTTGTAAAAAGTTAATTAGTACCTACATATTTTATGGGGTTGTCTATCACGTGAGTACACTTTCCAAGCAAAACGTTTGTATTCTGTCATTGGTGACAATGTCACGTGATGTTCAGAAGTATTAGTACCTCTGCCAACCCCTTCCGGGATATTCGGCTTGAACGTTTGAGTCTTTGATTCTTGAGTTTGTGGGGTTGTGTGTAAAAAATTATAATAAAAAGCCTAATGACATTCTGAATCAGATACGAGTAGTAAAGAAGTTCTAACTAAACAATAATAATACGCAGATTTCAGTTGAAACATATATTTTAAAAAACTAAAAAAACACAATTTTGAAGTAATACCTACATATACTCATGGCTATAAATCCCAAAAAGGGGTAGCCAGAGAGAGCTTCAGAGCTAGAAACTCTTCAGCCACATTTGGAAGTTGAAAGGGGAGAAGATGGTAGCAATAAAGTTTTATTGGTGATGGGTCTCCAACTGCATCGTAAAAATACCAATTTAATAGGTTAAAAGCACTATACCCTTAGTCGCCTCTTACGTCACCTGTGGATAGAAAGGGGTAGTGACATTCTAAGCCTAAGGCAGTACACGGCAAATCAAATAAAATACGTAAGTTATTTCTTAATAATGACAGTCGAAAAGTTAAGAAATATTAATTTTACTGTGAAACAAAAGATTTTAATCTTTTAATTTAACAAGTCGTTTTTTAACCAAAATGGCACCATAAATAAGGGTATACAACAATACTAACAGTTTGGCTGTAGAGTCTTCCATCGCTCTGGTAATAGCTAGATTCCATATTTTTTAAGTAGCCATTTTCAACCGAAAACTATTTTGTGCATATGAATTATTCAAATAATATTAATGTTATCAAAATAAAGAAACAAACATGTGTCCATGTGTAACACGGTGGAATTTTTATGGTTATTCTTCTTGAATTGAATTTATGATGCTTATGGTATGTCTGTTGTATTGTAGTACGGCGTTATGAGTAATAAATATGATGACATTTATTTTAGTAGCCTCATTTAAGTAATATAATAACTAACAAGTAGACTATCAATAAGGTACTGGTGAGATTCAGCGCACTATATTTGGATCCGATTGCTGTATTTCATCTATTTTGAAGCTTGGAAGTAAAAAAATTAAGAACATGTTTATTTATATATTTTTCTTCTTAAATTTGTATGGATATATTCCTATTCAGTGTCATCATTCTCAGCATTTATATGCGGCTCCTCTTTCAAATATTAAATCAAATTGTAATCACGTGAAACCTTTGATGATAACTTCATATTTGAATGCAGGAAATGCTGCAATGGCTCGAAATCTATCGCAAGTGTCTGATACAAAGTCCATCGGTATCCAAAGTCATGCTGGATTCTTAACAGTCGATCCAAAGTTTAATTCGAACCTCTACTTTTGGTATTTCCCACCTTTGTCGGGCAAGGAGGATGCTCCAGTGATATTGTGGTTGCAAGGCGGTCCAGGGGGGTCGTCTCTATATGGTTTATTCTATGAGCTGGGCCCTATACTAATTGATAAAGAAGAATTACATCCAAGAAAACTCAACTGGGCTTTGAATTATCATTTGATTTTTATTGACAATCCCGTTGGCACAGGATTTAGCTTCGCTGATATTGAAGGATATTGTACGAATGAAGATTGTGTCGCTAGAAATTTGTACGAAGGAATGAAGCAGTTTTTCATGCTATTTCCAAGTTTAAAAAATAATGATTTTTATCTTGCTGGAGAATCTTATGCTGGCAAATACGTGCCTGCCTTTGCAGCGCATATACACAGACGAAATATTGTTAGTAAAGATCAAATAAATTTAAAGGGAATGGCTATTGGAAACGGGTTAAGTGATCCAGTACATCAATTGGACTATGGTCAATATTTGTATCAGCACGGATTACTGGATTTCGACCAAATGGTTAATTTTGTGATAATTCAACAAGAAATTAAAGATTCTATAATTGCCGGAAACTATGCTGCAGCTATGGACTTGTTAAAAGAAATGATATTGGCTGGAGATAGTTCTCTGTTTTATAGATATACTGGAATGGAAAACTTGTACAATTACATAAACCCGAACGAAGGTGCAACTATGAATTCTTTTACGGATTTACTTTCAAATTGTTCTTTCAGGGAAAGCATTCATGTTGGAAATTTGATATTTAATTCGGGTGCAGAAGTCTGGGAAAAATTACAATTAGACATCCCTAAAAGTGTAGCACCGGATTTATCTGAAGTACTCAATAATGGATACCGTGTGATGTTATATAACGGCCAGTTAGATATTATTGTAGCTTTCCCTTTGACAGAAAATTTTGTAGATAATTTAGAATTTAAAGGTAAAGATGAGTTTTCGAAAGCTAGGAGAAACATTTGGAGAGTGAATGATGATATAGCTGGATATTATAAAACGGGGGGAAATTTGACAGAAGTTTTGGTACGAAATGCTGGCCACTTGGTTCCACACGACCAACCTCGTTGGGCTCTCGATTTGATTACGCGATTCGTCGAACAGAGACTTTAAACGGTAATGCAAATTATGGGACATTTTAACCACAAGTATGCAATTTTATGTCTTCTATTGTAGTCTATATTCTCATGAATAGCAACGCAATAAATTTTAATAAGTTTTACACTACGTAGTTTCATTGTACCTAATGTTTCTATTGAGTTGTTATGAATATGATGAGCGGTTATGAATAATGCCGATATTTGATTTCCTGAGTGGTGCAAGTGTAAATCTTAAACCGTTTTTTTTACACGTGATGACATCCTAATCATAAATCAGCGCCACCGAGTGCGTTAAGGAAAAAATATCTGATTTAGCGAATAATAACGAATTAAGAACGAATGTTTGTTCAAATAATCCGTTGCATAGAATTACTCAACTATACAACTCTTTGTGTAATATCGCTGACGACGAGGAAAGCACTCCTGACGTCTATCATGACTCGCTGTTGGTTTTTCGTAATGGAATTAGGAATAGATTATGTTCGTGAAATTTTAAATTATATTTAGTGTATTTTCTATGCTTAAACTTTAAACTCTAATGTTAATTTATATTTATTATTATGTCTTAATTTGTTTTTTATTGTGTTTCTTAAATTTTATTTAATTTTAACAATTTTAATAATTCTAACAATTTTAATAATTTTAACAATTTGTTCTTTATAATTTGTAAATACGTATAATTTTTTTATTTTTTTTTTTAACATGCTGTGCCCACTATTAAGGTACATTTACTGAACTGATTTGTTTAAATGATGTAAAATATTATGTTAAGTAATTGTACTGTATGTGTGCCAAATAAATAAATAAATAACAATAACACAATTCAAATTGGTTCTGGCCGTAAATCTTACATTAACCAAATTTCCAGCCAATATTTGTTTTACATACATACATATACTCACGGCTATAAATCCCTAGAAGGGATAGCCAGAGCTAAGGAATTAGAAATTACTCAGCCACTTTTGGAAAGTTGAATGGGGAAAAGATGGTAGAAATTAAGTGTCGTTGGTGATGGGTCTTCACCCGCATCGCCCAAAAACCACTGGGTAGAACCCGTGGGTAGAAAGAAGTGGTGACATTCAAAACCGGCACTACACAGCTAAGGGAGTGATCGTGTCGGTAAAATGAGAAAATAATGCATTTTCTATAGGAACACAACCGGTGGAAGAGTAACATAAAACACAACAGGTGCACATTGTTTAAATGTATATGTTACTGTAAAAGCTCGAACTACGGTAAATCTTAAGAATTAAGTGTAAGTCTTAAGAACTTATTCCATTACACTTAGTCGTTGCTGAATTCAGACGTCCTTCGAAGTTACTGCCGCAGACGCTTGTTATTCCACTACACAAATTTCAGTTCTAGCGTTCTGAACGTTATTCCACTAGTCTGAATTCAGATTCTGTGGCTTTCAGACGTCTTCATTCTACGACGACTATTTCGAGCTTTTACCATTCGAATCCAGTATATATGCTAGGTTTTACCACTGTCAGCTGGTAGATGTTGGTTTCAGGAATAACACAATGAGTAATTCTTAATTATTTATTTCTTCTTTGGGTTGGTTGGGTTTTTGGAGTACAAGACACAATATTCAGTTCTATAGTAAATCCAAACGTTGTGATGCCTGAAACAAAAGCATGCTTTGTGAATGAAAGAAATAAAGGAGTTATTTTCTACATTTCGTATTTTAGTAAGTAATAGCCGCCTCATCCTGAGTATTAAATCAATCCTTGAACAATTTCAACGGTCCTAGATAGTAGACACTTTGTCAGTGTTTTTGACGTCTGAGTTAATTTTTTTTCTTTTATAGGAATAATGGTGAAGACCAGAGCTTGTTCAGTCCAATCCGTGGGGATGATGATACCAGAGTACTTGTCATCACTTCCTACATTGGATGACGCGGCCATCTGCGCGGGGAAACGTAGATTACGTATGTTTATTTTTTCAATTTTAATGCTCTTTATGAAAAAAAAAGTACTATTATGATCTTCTAATGATTGATATGTTCATGACTATGTTTAAAATTACCATCATACAACAAATTTACAGGAAATTAAGTCCATGGTAAGGTTCTTGATGTACACGGCAAAAAGCCTAAAAATCTTTGATTATGAACACTATAGATAGAGCGATGTTACGTCATCCATTTTAAAAAGAAAAGCCCTTATTTAAGTTCTTATATGTTAAAAAGAGACACAAAATCTTTATTGTCATCTCTATCGCGTAACCCGTTTTGTTGATGTCACGCTTTTAAAGCTTGACAAACAAAGCGTCGACTTGTGAGCGATTTTGGTTTTCTATTGATTTTGAGAAAGATTTTATTCATTTGTATATTGTTATTGTGATAAAAGAGACTCCATTAGTCAAACTTATTATTTAGTGAGGTATGGTTGGGTGTAGCGTGCTTGGCTGCGGAAGCCGCAGCGAAAAACACATCGAAGGATTGACTTTCTGAAGTGAGTGAGTTTTTTAATGTTTTTCTACAGATAAATACATAATAAATACATTGCGCGATCAGAAAAAAAGTGATTCAAATGTTAATTACGTTGAACTAGATTACTAGCATTTTCTTTAGTTATTTTGAGCAATTTTTTAATAGCATAACCTAAAAATATGCAGTATCTCAGTGTTCCCATAATTCACGTTTTTCATCCTACCCTGTCGTTAGGGTAAAATTTTCAAATTAGTAAACTGATGTTAATGAGTGAGTAAATTATGAATTTCGTCGCGCTATAGCGACGCTGAATGATTTCCAATTGTTATCTACTGAATTAGTAAGTAATAAATTTGTTATATTTATTTAATTTCTTCGTATTCATTACAGTTTTCCTAAAGACCCGAATCTACGAGAAAAATGGATTGCGGCCACTGGAAAATGCAATTGGAAATCAACCAAATATAAAATACTTAGATGTACGAATACATCATCTTTTGAAAAATGTGACTGAAATAGACGAATGAATTCGAAATTTTCACACGAAACTGATTTTGTTTAAAGGTCAATAGTAAATAATGCAATAAAACTCATGTACAAAATAGTGCTGTCTTTTATTTTTCAAAATACAAACATAGACCCCACTATACCCATGATGACCCGTATGATATTTACATAACTTGCACTTATGGAACAGCTGTTTTTTTTGTCCTGTAACAAAGTTAGTCCCGTACAAAAATTTATTCGTAATCATGGGAAGATTCATCCCTGATAGTTAGTAAAATGCTTTAGATTTCACGGTGTATTAAACATCAGTATAAATGGTAAAATTAAACAAAAACGATTGTATAATACTAGGAGCAAGTATGTATAATTATATGATTGCAGGAAATAATATAGTAAACAGTAAACCTTTACAATAAATAAAACGACGTAACAATAAATTGACGTAATCAATTTTAAATTAAAAAGTAGCTTTTAGAATGGTGATTATACTATTTTGGGGTAATTGTTTTCTAGTGATCGCAACATTACAGGGAAAAATATTGCTATCTAAAAGAGGTACTCTCCCGTTGCATTATGACTCTGTCTATAGTGTTCATAGTCAAAGCTAAAAATCCACTTTTCTTTTTTAATTCGACTTGTGTAGGCCATGGTTTTACAGCCTAAACAGACAAGACTAGAAATGGGTATTTTGGTCATCAAGACTCATTCATAACAACAACTTTTGAGTGCTTATTTTGGTTTGGAAGAAATTCGGAGTACCGTTTTAGGGGGGAAATTTCCAATCAAGTAAAGTTTTTGCCATCCTGCCATCATATCTTTAAAGTGCCTAACTCACGTGTTACTCCTTACCCCAGTGTTACAGCTACATCAAAACGAAAACGATCCAGTGAAGTACTCGGAGAGTCTATGTCTGCAAGGCGCGTACGATATCAACATCGACTCCGCGAGACACTTGGAGGAGCTGGTCACCAACATCGACAACGCCGCCGTGAGGGACGCCGCGGAACAAGTCGCTTGCAGTAGTATGTTGAAGCACAACTAAGTTTGTAGAATATAATTTGCTTTGCAGTACATCACGGTATAAACGGCGGCCAGGCGCCGGCTCAGTGTGGTTTGCGCTTTACACGACAGAACATGGTTAAAAGGTTACGTTTGAAAGTAAAGTAAAATGTGATAAGCTAACTTAGACTTACTTAGCTTTTCACTAACGCCTTCACTTGCTATAGTAATAGTTATATAATGTCGTGTTATACCCGCGCAAATGCTAATAAAGTATTTTAATTTCAGTCGGATTGGGTTCTACAGCAGTAGTCGGTGATGTGGCAGCAGCTCCGGCTGATAACGAGATGATGTGCTGTTAGTACTAACTAATTTTACTATTGGATAATATTAAAATATTCCTCTCACTCTTCCAAAGTATCATATATTTTTATCTCACTCTATCCGCAAAGTTCACGATATAATTGGGAGCGTGCTGCATTGCTATCACGAACGACTTTTTAGCTACATAACGTTTGGTATAAAACAGCCATTTCTTTCGCACCTACATAGTATCGTACACTTTTGTATATCATATATACATTCTAAAGCGGAAGCTGCGAAAGAGGGCCTGCGCATCAATATAGGCAAGACCAAGGAGATGCGTCTTAACTCCCTGGATAACCAGCCGCTCCAAATTAATGGCGAAGATGTCGAACGGGTTGAGAAATTCACATATCTCGGGGGAGTAGTGAACCCAATAGGAGGAACAGAGATGGACATCGAAACCCGCCTAAACAAAGCTAGAGGTGCTTTTGCCCAGTTAAAGCCGGTGTGGAGCTCTAACGTCATGACCCGGCGTACAAAAGTGAGGATTTTCGAGTCTAACGTAAAGTCAGTCTTGCTATACGGTTGCGAAACATGGTTCGTTCGGAAAGACCTATCCACCAAGCTACAGGTATTTATCAACAAATGCCTAAGGCGAATTTTGAGGATTTACTGGCCACGAACCATTTCGAACGCGGAACTGTGGAGGCTGACTAAGCAGAAACCCATCGACCAGGAAATCCTCACAAGAAAATGGAGGTGGCTGGGTCATACCCTCAGAAGACACGATGAATTCCCGTCAAAGCAAGTGCTCAGCTGGCAGCCAACCGGAAAACGTAAACGGGGCCGCCCAAAAACAACCTGGCGACGTTCTGTGGAGAATGAGGCAAACGTTGAGGGAATGAAGTGGGAGGATCTCGCAGCCGCTGCCCAAGATCGAGCCAGATGGAGAAATCTGCTCAAGGCCCTTTGTCCCTGCTGAGGGACGTCAGGATGGATGTATGTATGTATATACATTCTAAACGATAGAGTAAGGGGAAGAGAGAGGGACAGCAGCAGTATTCGACCTTTATAAAGATTTGTCAATTTTGTTGTATGCTGGTTTATAATATTTTGATTTAAAATGATTGGCATAAACTATGTTTTTACATAAACTTTTTTGCAATAAAATTTAGTTTGGCCTCAGAGACTACTCATGTCACGGACAAAAAACATACTACTCTAGACACCGACTTTCCCAACAGGTAGACGAAGCCTAAATTAGAACCCTCCTTTCCTGCCGTACTTCCTGCATAGGCCTCCTGAGGGTCACGAGTGCGGCGATAAGCCTCCCACTAGTTCACTAGACTGTTTTACTTTTTTAGCGAATGAACACACACCTTTGCCGTATCACATTCATCGAGGTGAAGCCACACTGCACTATCATTTATATAAAGCTAAAATACCGTAAGATGTGCTCATTTTATATAATTATTTCAGTCCAGCGGGAACCATGCATCATTGACTAGTGAAGTTTCGGGCGAATGGAACAAAGATCAAATGTTTCGCAATATTTCATTTTGAAAGATAATAAATATTATTCTTGTTGATTTTTTTTTCACGATGAATTTGACTCCTAATTTATTTTATTCGCGCAGGAGACACTAAACGAGCCGATGACGATAACATATTGCCTCAGTGGTTAATGACAAAAAAAACGAAAGTAATAATGCGTACAAAAAAAAACTGTTGATTTTGGCTAAAACTTACAAGCTTAGTAAAAAGACAATGAAAGCCTCAGATTGGTACAGTAAAAACATCAACCTGAAAGGCTACTACAGCGATACCTTACTATACTTTCCTACATGGGACATCTGCGGGAAGTATGGGTAAGGGCTATTCGAAGCAGACACACATTTGACTTAAGAGTAAGTAGCCGATAGTATACTTAAGATTTCAGATAGGTCCATTAGATAGACCTAATATAGTTAAAAATATAGTTAAAAAAACTAAAACTAATTCATAAAACTGAAAACGGTAATGAATAAAAAATACTGGTATTGTGAAAAAGCGTCTATCGAGCAACCCACGCTTTTTCACAATAATACCAGTAGCCCAGTCATTTTAGGGGTTTCACCTCGGAATGAAAGATAATAAGCTACAAATTGGTATAGACCTTTGTTTTGTCATTCTAAATGTTGTCTCAAAAGTCACAAATGATACCGTGTCCGCGTCTTAAGATATTGAAGGTCAAAGGTCATAAAAATGGGTTTTTCGTGAATATCTCGCTTTCTATGGCTTAAATGATATTTGTACTTATTATAAAAGTTGTAGAGAATAAAATTTTCTACAATTTTCGTTTCATGTTTTTTTTAATACGGTCAACCGTTTCTGAGTTAGAGCGTGAAGAGTGCGCAGCGCACAGTCATATATGGTCCTATGCAAGGTCAAGCGTGAGTTACGGTTATCAGTACGTACTATCAAGTCTATTATTTATTAAATTATTATAATTATTAAACAATGGCCATTATTTATGTACTAATTTTTAATTTGGTCCAAGTGTGTTCTCCGTGGTCGTCCTCTACTCACATTACCTTCCACGTCGGAGAACACACTTGGACCAAATTGAGAGTGTGCTCAAAAAGGCTGGCGTCCGAAGTATGAAGAATAAAAGAGCATGTATGAAAAGATTGATGGATGTAAACGAAGCTAGAGAGGTTTGTCAGGATCGTACAAAGTGGCGATCGATAGTCTCTGCCTACCCCAATGGGAACAATGGGCGTGAGTATAAGTAAGTAAGTAAGTAATTTTTAATTGTTGATATTTTATTAAAATCAGTAACTTAATTATTTATATTTAACTATTCAACTATAGTACATTATTAATTCTGGAATATATATTTTGAGTTAAAACGTCATTACATACGTTTTCTTCAAAACGTGTAAATTTTTCAATACTTATATACCTGGATGTACTTGTCCCTACCCTATGTCTATTTATAGCCGGGACAGATGTTCTATTGTATTCAAGGCCACTTTCTCTTTTAAGGGACCACTTTGTATTTGTCAAGATTATTCGTTAGTTTGAAATTGTATCTTCGCAACGACGGACGTACGGTTTTAAGAGCTATGGCTGATTTGTGTTTTATATGTGATAAGTCACTTTCAGAGGGTGTTTCTGTGAATGTTGTACGTGGTTTACAAACTTTAAAAACTGCAAGTATTGAAAGAAATGATGGACATATAGACTATTTAAATACTTTAAGTTCTGTGAATGTGCATTCCGAGTGTCGAAAAGTGTACACTAGTAAAAATGCTATTGTTGCATCGAAACGACGCACAGAAGATGGGCTGGATGCTTGAAAATGGAATCCTGGAGCCCATAAGAACGTTATTACCTCCAGCACCAACCGAACTACTAAATATAATATTTTGCAATTGCAAAAAAGGTTGTGGTTCCCGCTGTGGATGCCGAAAATCAGGGCTACTCAGTGTTGCCAACGAAGGCGATTTTTCGCCATTTAGGCTACTCAAATTGGAAAACGGCGACCAAAAAATCGTAAAGGCGACTGGTCGCCTTTTAGGCTACTCGAAAAAGAGTAAGGGCCAGTTTTTTGATCCGTGGTTAACTCAACCATTTGTTAAAAATCGTAACTATTAGTTAAATATCAGCCAAATGCATTTTTTGACCCGTGGTTAGAGTAACTAATGTCAAATATCGAACCAAAATGGATTTACGATTTGACTACTGGTTAGACATTTAACTATAGTCAATGTCACGTCAATGTAACAAATGGTTATATTTTTAACTACGGATCAAAAAACTGGCCCTAAGTTTACTTTAGTTTATAATCGAATTACAACACAAATAAGCACAAAAAAATCTACATAAAAAGATATACGACGATCAAGATAAAAAGATGGTAAACCCCTTCACCCATATTAAACGTTTTATCTCTAAATACCTCTGAGGTCATGTTGGCACTACTGTGAAAATATCACAGATGGAGTTGCGAATATTTAGTTTCGAATCAACCAATTATTCGAATCAGTATGTTAATTAGAACTATTAGAATCAGTATTTTTTATCCGCTTAACTTTTAAAAGCCTTATACACGATCGGTTTCCAACCACAGGGAAGTCTGTTGTTCATACCAATACTTGGTTGATTTCAACGGCCTTGGTCGGAATAGCATCTGCTCAAGTTGATTCTAACCACCGACCGTGTAGAACAAATACAAAGATTGGTTGTTCCGACCAAGGACACTTGGTCGGTGGTCGGAAACCGATCGTGTGAAAGGCGTTTTCGGAGTTTTAACTAACAAGGGCAAGAACAGAAATTGGTCGCACGCAGCAGATCAAGCAGAATAATGTTTAAGATTCTGGCTAATAAGTATATGGACACGCCAATTTTAAAATCTTTTCTTTCTTTAACTTTAAAACGCAGCACACTAACAATAAACAAGTTTGATACTACTAATAAATAAAGGAAAGAAAAACTTCGACACAGGCGGGAATCGAACCCGCGACCTCGGGTATACAATCCCGTACCAATGTCCACGGTAGCTCAATGCCAATGGTCTATCCTTTGTTTCTTTTACACTTTAAAGTAGTGTTTGCAAAAATTTCAAAAATTTGTAAAATAAAAAAAATAAAAATATCGGTGGTAGGAAACGCAGGTTCAAGTTTTTCTTTCCATTATTTCTTAGTAATAATCCCCACATGAGGTTTTCATTATCAAAAACATTCAAATTACGTTTTGATACTTTTATTTTCTTTAAATAACTTCAGACTCTAGTTTAAACGACTTGCAGGTTTAGGTGTGAAGTACTGATTTTATTGTATGTACAGGAAGTTATAATATAATACATAAGTAAATAGTTAAAAACTTGGTTTTATTTCAGTTTTGGGTTTGGGCTACTCTTTAGGCTTCCTCATTTCAAATTGGGCTACTTAGGCTACTCAAGCTTTGAAAATTGGGCGACATAAGGTCTTGGCTTGTTGGCAACACTGGGGCTACTATGTTCTTTAGCTTGTGGCCAGTGCAATGGACAAGCTTGCCTGAACGCTGCACAATATCCAAGTAATCCCGATGAAGAAAACGCATACGATCCTGAAATTCTGGAGGGTTTGGAGATGAATATGACCGATAATGAGGATGATGACAATGAATTGAACGTTTTCGAGCGACAACAAGAAGAAGACGACGAAGAAGATGAAAATAACTAGCTTCTATTCACAATTTTATTATAATTAAAACCAATAAAAATTCTTATGATATTTAAACTGACATTTCAACAAATGTATAGTATGGCATATTTAATGATAAATAAAGATATGCATAAAATATATCCCCTTATTGTCTTTTTAACTGAAAATATATATTCCAGAATTAATAATGTACTATAGTTGAATAGTTAAATATAAATAATTAAGTTACTGATTTTAATAAAATATCAACAATTAAAAATTAGTACATAAATAATGGCCATTGTTTAATAATTATAATAATTTAATAAATAATAGACTTGATAGTACGTACTGATAACCGTAACTCACGCTTGACCTTGCATAGGACCATATATGACTGTGCGCTGCGCACTCTTCACGCTCTAACTCAGAAACGGTTGACCGTATTAAAAAAAACATGAAACGAAAATTGTAGAAAATTTTATTCTCTACAACTTTTATAATAAGTACAAATATCATTTAAGCCATAGAAAGCGAGATATTCACGAAAAACCCATTTTATGACCTTTGACCTTCAATATCTTAAGACGCGGACACGGTATCATTTGTGACTTTTGAGACAACATTTAGAACGACAAAACAAAGGTCTATACCAATTTGTAGCTTATTATCTTTCATTCCGAGGTTGACCCCTTTTTTTACCTAATATGACTGGGCTACAGTATTTTTTGTTCATTACCGTTTTCAGCTTATTATTTTAGTTTTTTTTAAAGGAAAACAGGGAAATACAGTTTTGCAGCGCCATCTCTGGCACCTATCATTTACTACAACGAAGTCAGTACGCGGTACGTGTTCCTTTCAAAAATAAGCCATCTGGTGGCCAAAGGGGGTTTGCCGGGTTAGGTAGTTTTTTATAAATCTCATGGAAGTATTATTTAAACAGGAACGCGCGCTGGTGACCTAAAGTGTCCTGAAAAAGGATGGCTAATTAGCTAACTGTGTCTCGTTTTAAGTAGGGTGACCATCTGTTGGTGTTTCAATAAGAGTTCCTCTAAAGGATACAAAAACACTTATATTTACATATTTTGAATGTTTTTGTTCATGAAAACCTCATGTGGGGACCTGATGCACTCGCAGCCTTTGACACGGTAGCTCAATTGGCAGAGCGACGGGGGCGTATACCCGAGGTCGCGGGTTCGATCCCCACCTGTGTCGAAATTTTTCTTTCCCTTATTTATCCTTTATTTATTAGTTATATTTACATACATACATTATAAAAAATATTATAAAAACACTTATATTTACATATATACATTGTTTTTGGTTAATCAACGTGTTTTTTATACATATTTATTCTTAATTAATAGATTATAAAAGAATGGGTAGCCAGTGCTTGAGAATTAAAATTTCCTCAGCCACTTTTTGAAGTTGAGTAGAGAAAAGATGGTAAGCAAAGAAAGGTGGTATTAAAAGGATGATAAAGTATCTAATAAAAAACTTCAAAAGCCCCAGAACCCTCAGTTACCTCTTCCAAAGCACGCAGGTAGCAGAAGATTTGTGCTATTTAAAGCCGTCACTACACAGCATTTTAGAAAGAAAGAAAGAAAAATCTTTATTCGCCTCTTGAGGACACAAACAATATAAAAAAACAATAAACATAGACTTAAACAACTTATACAACAACAAAAAAAGAACCTATATACTAGAAAAAAACTAAATAATAATAAAACACAAAACTTACAATTTACACAATGTGCCCTGATTTGGCGACAAGGTACCTGGCTCGGTATTTTGCCATTGTCACATAAATTGACAAAAGCGCCGATTTTCAGCCAGTGCCTACTTAAAAATACTTTTTTAATTGACTCAGGACCGGCATACTTCATGAAATAAATAGATAAATCATATGATAGATACTTAATAGTTTTATTTCACTTACATGTATTATTTTATTATTTATTTGAACTAGAAAGGTCACAATAAGCTGATTTAATGCTAAGAGTATTTAGCATTGTTGCGATATACTAATTTTCTATATGGATATTTGGCAACTTTAATAAAATATTTGTCACGGTTCTTTATTCACAAAACCATATATTTTCCCCAAAAAAATTAAAATGAAATACATTTATTGACATACTTAAATACAATTGCTTGTTGTCTTTTTCACAATCCGTTAAAACAATGCTACATTAGAAAACCATTGATAGAAAGTAAAATATAAAAGTTTGTTATTATAATTGGATAATCTATCAATCTTAGTACTTTACAAAACGGGTCATAAATCAACTTCAAAAGCAACCTACCTGCCATAGTCTTATTTGTCTTACTTATACATTACTAAATATGATAGTTTTGTGTAGTTTTTGTCTCAATCCCACTTTGTTTCCTAATCTACGTAGACTCTTTGTTTTATAGTAAAGCGTCATTCGTAGGTTAAAAAATTTTGAAGCAACAGCTTTGATAAACTGCATTTCATGATTATCTTCGATTTCAAATGAATGCAACGGATGTTGATGATTGTATTTATGTAGATTTGTAGTAAAATACTGTATAGTCAAAGACATCAGCTTATTTTTATTAATATCTTCAAAGGATCCTTTTGAGTTAGTGACAAAAACAGTAAACAGCTTTTCCGCAAATATTACGATTTCATACGAAAATTTTGAAGCGTGTTTAAGCCCCCCTCTGTCAACAAATGTAGTAAATGCCGAAAAATTACTAACATCAACAAAATAACAGTGATCATTGTGTTTTTTTTTGTGTTATTAGTTATTAAAGATGCTACGCAGTAATCACACTGGATTTTTTTTATTATTGTATTTATAATAGCTCCAGTTATGTAATATAAAATGTTAGATTTAAATTCAGAAACGTTAAGGTTTTCTAAATTAGCGAACAGAGCTTCAATTTGTTTCTCTTCAAGTTCATCATCTTCATTTTCATAAAGGATCAGTGTATAACTTGATTTACTCCGAAAGTCAACAATAGGTGACAATTCAAATGATCCGTCGAAACAATTGGCATGAATACTGGGTTTCACACTCCTTAGAAATAATAATTTCCTGAGTGTATGTCTAAATTGCAGAGCATTCGGGTTGTCATTGCAACCTCCCCTAGTCCTAATACAAGAAAACAGCATTTCTATTTGGTCCTAGGAACATTTGTAAGGTAGGAAATATTTATTATCCGTTTGATTTAAAAAATCCTGGGCTAAACCATAATAACTAAAAGTATTTACAATTAAACCAAGTGCAGGCATTTTGCGCCTGTGAGTAAGTAAAGACTCTCCACACACTTTAAGGGTTCTTAAGTATTCCCTGGTATCCTTAAAAACATTTTCCCAGTTATTTTTGTTAGATAACCTTAGAGCGGATTTGAACCCAGTGCCTCTCGGGTCCTTGCTATTCATTAAATAAAAAATTCTATTTAACTATCTATTGAATTCCACAGTGGCTTCACTGTTTTGAAATTTTGAATGTCCGGTTTTGGTCAAAAATTCAATAGCGTCGGCTACCGATGAGCTTTACAACTGTGTTGCAAGTCTAACATTCATTTTTTTTGGAAAAAAATTATATGACCGTTGCACAACTTGTTTGCCAGCCGCAAACCTTCTTCTTCTTGCATCGCGTGGAGTTCTTTTACTAATGAAAACTTAATTTCACCAGAGTTAGATGATAATTTGGTTTCTGCAAAAACATTTCTGGCCAGTTTCAGCATGTGAGGGGGGTAAAAATACAATACACCCTTACATCTTTTGTAGGGTGTTTAAAACATGTTGTCATGTTTGGATCAGTGACATCACATCCTAAATTCTCATAGGTACATTTGTTAGTAACCGTACCATCACAAGTTAAAGATCTAACTGTTATATTAACTTCACTGAGCATTCTAATTGCTGTGAGAATTAGTTGTGCTTGCACATGAGCGGAAATTTTATCAATTAGGAAATATGCTATGGGAAATTTAATGCGTTTCTTCAAGGAAACTATTAGAAACATCAGGACTTCGGTCGCCCAGACTTCCCTGTCTGGTTGCAATATACCTCCGTAGTCGACACAACCAACAACCTTTCCATTGTGTGTATCTAAAACCACTTCTGATTTGATCGACATGGCATCAAATACTAAAGCAACATCTTTGATTTCATTGTTTTCGGTTTTTGATGCAAGAGTTTCAAGATAAAGGAAGGCTTCTTTTAGGAAACCTACCTTGCACTCCGTCGAGGTTAACAATTTTCTTAATGTCGACGGATGTGGCAGAGAAAAGCGGGTACGCAAAAAGTTGTATGCGGGGCCTGAATAATAATAAAGGGTCAGAGCAAATTGTTTTAACTCTTGAGAGTATCTTAAGGCCGTGTTGCTTTTTGTGGTATTAAAATGTTTATAAATGTTTTCAAAATTATTGGTTACTACAAATTTGACTTCTTCAAAGTTTTTTATTATATTTTTCAGTACAGCTAACAGGTCATTCATGTTTTTTAGTTTCAAATCCCTTCTTTTTAATTTCCTCTGCATCTGTACAATTTTATTTCGCAATGTTTCCTCTTTGGAGCTGCGTAATGACATTGTCTGACTACCAGTATCAGCAGTTTCAATAGACTCCAGTCGTATTCTTTTATTACAAGGTTCGCCTTTTGCTGGACTATACATTTTTTGTAGTGTTTTTGATGGACCAGGTGCACATATTTGATTAGAAAAATGCACTGTTATGTCGTTCAGAACGCATATTTTTTTTGATGGTGTCTATAAATAATAAAAATAAAATATTAGAAATTATAGTTGAGCTCCATAAAGGCATTACGCTTACTAATATAAAAATAATACTTCCTACCACAACGTAAGGTACGGCATCTTTTTTTAACGTAGGTAGTACTGTAGATCGAAAGTCATCAATTTTAAAATGGTGACTGCAAACAAAAGGTTTTTTGGATTTGATATCTTCTCCCAATATCTGAAGCCATTTTCTGCGCAACAGCTCATTGCTAGGAATACTAAAAAAAAAAAATTACAAGTTGTTAAAAATAACCGTGTGCCGTGTAGTGCCGGCTAAGAGTGCCCTGTAGTGCCGGCTAAGAATGTCGCTACCCCTTTCTACCCACGGGTGTCGTAAGAGGCGACTAAGGGTATTGGAGCTTTTTATTGGATTTTTGGGCGATGCGGTTGGAGACCCATCACCAACAACCTTTATTTTAGCATCATTTCCCCACTAAACTTTCCAAAAGTGGCTGAGGAATTTAACTCCTTAGCTCTGGCTACCCCTTCAAGGGATTTATAGCCGTGAGTATATGTATGTATGTATGTTGTTAAAAATAAATTTCGTTTATAAAAAGCAAAACAAAATATGAATATGTATTACAGACGGACAAGACTTATATAAATATTATTTTAAAAAAAAAACAATGAAGAAATTAAATCAATATTGTAGCAAAATAAAATTTAAAGTAAAGCTGTAGGCTAAACAATCAGTCTTACCTATGAAAGGATACCCCACAACCAGCATAGCTTTCACTCCTACAACCTTTAACACAACACTTTTTTACCATATTTATTTAAAATAATATATTTAAGAGCTCCGAAAATAATACACGAACAGATGATTAATAATGTTGGACGCCATGTTTATTTCGCCTCGATTGGGATGTTCGTAAGAAAGAAAAAATATATTACCAAGTTCCTTAAACTATTTACCGTAAAGAGGTCGATCATTATTATTTGATTTTATTCCATTAAATTAAGGGTCAGTTAATAACCTGCTTTTTTATATACTACAAGTTAACCCGCGCAACATAATAAAATTTTCCAAGACTTACTTGGAAAATTTTTAGAGATCATAAAGTAAACCATTCTACCAAGTTACAAGTTTAAATATACTGAAATAAGAAAATTTCCATTGTAATTATCATTCCCTATTTCAATTCCTCTAATACATTTTTCAGCAGTCTACCCTTGTCTCAAATTGTAAGGAAATCGGTTTGTGGTTTAGACGTGAAACAGACAGACCAAGAGTTATTTTCGCGTTTATAATATTAGTAAGGATTTGAACTACGAAGGTTACAATAGTTATCACTATAAATACATATACTCACGGCTATAAATCCCTAGAAGGGATAGCCAGAGCTAATGAATTAGAAATTCCTCAGCCACTTTTGGAAGTTGCGTGAGAAAAAAAGATGGTGAAATAAAGGTTGTTGGTGATGGGTCTCAACCACATTGCCCAAAAATCCCTTAAAAGCCCCAATACCGTTAGTCGCCTCTTACGTACACCCACCGGAAGAAATGGGGTAGTGCTATACTAAGCCGACACCACACAGCTATATTCAAATTCAAATCGTTTAATGCATTCATGTAGTAAAGTTCGAGATGATACAGGTTATTTTATTTATTGTTCCATAACATGAACCCATATTTATCACTATATTTTCTTAATTAAATGATAAAAGCTCCAAAACACTCAAACAGATGATAAATTGTGGACACCACATTTATCTTGTTTCGATGGGGATACCCATGACAAATATTAATATCCCTTTTGCCAAACTTAACCAATTATTTATCTCCAAATCGATAGGCGACAATAATAATTAAAATAAAATACAAAAAAGGAACAGTTAATAACCTGCTTTTTATAAAATATTCCCTATAAATAAGTTTGAATTTGTTTTTCTTTGAACTTAATCTCGACTAGCAACCGCGCGAGCGGGACACACTTCTCTCTCACACGGCTCTCGTTCTAGGACGTTTCTCTGCTTGACAGTCTTTAAAAGATTTAACTTTATTGCATGGTAATAAATTGCATTTTAGTTACCCATATTTTTGTGAGTACGCTCTCCTGTTTAGTTAGTAGCTTCATGATAAATCTATATTTACAGGCCAAGTTCTCATAATTATTGTGCCTTTCCTGCCATTTGGGATTGGCGAATTGTGGTAAACACGAATGAAGCTATTTAAACAAAAAAAAAATATTGAATTGACAATGACAATTATGTGAATTATGTGACAGATGTCAGTGTCGGGTCGGCTCGGCCCATCAAATCAATCAATGATTATTTCTGTTTTACGAAATTAAATTAAGTAACACACACAATTAATTAAGAGTATAAATAGGAATAGTATCGAATAGTCATGACTCTTGTAATGTAACTAACTAAAATAGGGTAATATTTGGACAGGCATGATGAACTCCCTACAAACCACCATCAAGTGTAAGTAAACAATTGAGGTTATGTGTGTGAAATAATAAAAATTTTACTAACATGCCTCTAATTTTCAGACCTACGGCATATAAATTTAAAAACAGCACTCAATGCCGCTCAAGAAATTAAAAATGGCGTGATCAACATCAATAGGCCCAATTTGCAGCTGTTGTCGAAGGCTAAAACGTTAACCTTTTCTCCTCGTTCCATAGGAGTTGAAATAGGTCAGAAGCCCAATGAAATTAGTAAAAAACAAGATCCTATTCCGTATATACCTATCGTGAACCCTAGATCTATTCTGCCACTGATAGAAACAAACTGGAAGAAAGAGGAAATTGGCCTTCCTGTGCCACACAAAGAAGAGATACAATGTGTGCGCCTGATTGTTATAAGACGCAAGAAAATGAAGAAGCACCAGCGCAGGAAGTTATGGAAGAGAATGAGGCATCGCTGGGCTAGGGTGAGTTCAGACTAGGATGTGATACAATTATATCCATAAAGATGATCCCTCACCAGGAGCATTCGCGTGTAATGTAACATTACAGATTCAAATATTACATCATTGAAGGAGGAAAACTGAGCATTACAATTTATGAACTACATGTGAATGCTCGTAAGTGAGGGAGGTATTATTGTAATGCAATGCTCAAAGACAAATCTATAAAACAACAATATATGTGAATGCTCCCGGTGTGGGAGCGCCTTAAAAATATATTGATTCAACTCTATTACATATAGGGAAGGAAGCAAGCATTTTCCCTTCATAATTATCTTTCTATAAATACTAGAACAGGATGTAGCCAGAGGTTCAGAATATCAGTTCTTTATGTACTTTTCGTAATTTTTTTGAGCATAGATAAAATTAATATATAAATGGTTGAGGGGGATAGGTAGATTCACATAGCTATCACTTTAACATCCTCAATATTCTAGTTGCATTATACATCACCTACAGGTAGAAATATGTATGTGTTATTTATTCTAAGGGAATATTAAACACCTGTTCATTTGGTAACATTGCCACAAAATCAAGTATAAGCTGTAGCATCAAGCAGTTTTCTCTTAATTTTTACCTTTATGTATTTGGTACATGAGATTAAGATTAGGGGTAGGTTCTATAGCATTCTAATCCAGTGAGAGGTTAGCTGTGAGATATCAGACTATTTCATTGTTATTTTGTCTATTCAATTGGTTTGTAACTATTGCACTCTGTCATCTGACATTTTCAATATGTAAAGTTAAAAGAAATATGGTATACACTTTGGTATACCCATTCGGGTTGACAGAGGCTGTCAGTCACTGCTTTTTGTAATCCAGTCCATCCTCTCAATCTTTGTATTGATACGTAATTCTTTCTGGACATGTTCTTTTATCCTGCACACTTTGGATGCTAAATATTTTTTACTTAAAAGCACATTAACTTATTAAGTACCATGATTAAATCTTTAAATGTTATCTTTACTTAATTTATAGAATTAACTCTTCTCATGCTAAGTGGTGTGTCAGTTGACTGCTAAATATTGCACATCCCTATTTTTGTTATCTGTTCTAACCCTCCTATAAATTAACCAATCTATAGTCCTGACTAAAAACCCCAAAATAGGGGAAGCTAGAGCCATCGAAAAAGAGATTTTTTTTGTAAAATAAAGTATTATTGGTTGTGGGTCTTTAGCCACATCACCTGAGAATCACTTAAAGCCCCAATACTTAAATGCAATTTTATTGGATCTTTTCTGTGATAAGATAACATACTGTGTAAACTATAAAAATTAAAATAATGCACAAACATCCTCACCTGGTGGTTATTTGTATAGTACTCACATTTTGCTTAGACAGTTTACTCACATGATCAGAGAGGGCAGGCCTATGGCCATTAGGTACTGGATTTTAATTCATACCTTTAATCATACTTCTATTTATGGGTGGTCGTGGTCATTCTACCCCTTAGACTATCAGTGTTATAAATTATGTATTGTAATGAAAACATTATGCTTGCATTACAAAAAAGTTGGTGTGTTGGTAATATAAATGAAACATTTAGCTCAGAAAGTGACTTGAGACCTACATAACTTAAGAAAGATATAGAATTTCTTTCTTTTCCTTACAATATTATAAATTCATTAACCAATGACTATATTGTATTATTATTATGGTCAGTTAAGCTTCGCACTTAAATACTATTCTTAAAATCTATCTATCTCTTCTTTCAGGTCAAACAAAGACGCCGCCAAATCAAAGAGAAAAAGTTCCAAGCGGAATTACTAGCTCTGATGAAAGTAGCGGACAATTTCTCCGCAGAACAATATGTTGCTGACAAAATAGCCAAAGCGAACCATACTCCGCTGCCCACTAGATGGCGCCACAAGAGGTTGCCGGAATTCATCATCAGACAACTCCTTGGCATCGATAAGAAGATTAATTATAAACACAGTGATGTGTATAAAGCTTGATTTGATAATATAGTATTTTAGTTGAGGAATTTTTATGTTTATTTTTTAATACACTTGCTATCGAAGTAGTTAAATAATGGGTATTGAGATGATAAATAAAGGAAAGACAATTTTCGATACCTTTCCTTTATTTATTAGAAATAATACCCACATGAGGATTCATGAACAAAAAAATTCTAATTACATAGTATTTTCTAAGATTTTCACGATTGCACATTATAATTGAAACAACTTTTTGATTTTCGGATATTTTAATCGCGTGTTATTACATTATTTTTAAAGCCCGACGTTTCGAAAACTTTTCAGTTATCATGGTCACGGGAAGACTGAGGTGTTATTTGTCATTATACAGTACTATAAAATTATTAATACTAACTACCTTCACAAAATTTTTCACAAACGCAAATGTAACTTAAAAATTTTGTGAAGGTAGTTAGTATTAATAATTTTATAGTACTGTATAATGACAAATAACACCTCAGTCTTGACAGTCTTCCCGTGACCATGATAACTGAAAAGTCAAAACGACGAAGCGCTTCAAGAAAAGGTAGATAGTGCCTGTGCCTTCGCTTGGTTTGTCTGGCAGACCCGTGCTTCACCTCGTTGTTTCACCCAGGTGAAGCACGGGGCATAACCTAGTCCCGTGTTTCACCTGGGTGCAGCACGGGGTATGCACTGGTCCCCATGCTCCAACCGACATTGACATTAAAGAAAATACAGAAAGTACAACCGTGCGCTGAAGTTGTTTATTATGTAAACATGTGTTTCAAAAATATTGTCAACAAATATATTTTTCTTCTAATTCATATTATATGTACCTAGGTAGATACGAACTATATACTCATATCAAAAACGAAAAAAAAACAAAATACTTTTTGTTACGACCAATACCTCGTTATAGTAACAAATAGGAGTGAAAGAAATTTAATTAAATAAACCAGGCCAGCATAATGCTGAGTAACGTACCTCTACCTAATATTATATTCAACGTAATTTATCCAAGAAATAGCCTACTGTGATTTGGTTGTTTAATAATTCCATCTGCGCATTTAAAATGAATTCATCTCTTTCGCAATATTCTTTGCGCCGTTTAGAGGTAGGTTCCATTAAAACGTTTGAATTATTTTGGGATGATAGCACTGCGAGAAATTTATTTAAGGTAACGTATGGCTTCTTAAACTCTTTGTTATGTTTAGAGTTCCAACTCTCTGCAACATTATTTGTCCTGTGTCTTTCACCATATACAATACACACCATTCGCTGATATTTCTGTTAATATAATATTTTTCCACGTATTTAATAAATTCTTTAAGCTTCTCATTTTCCAGGTTTTCTGATTCAATTAGTATATATTGCCATCCTTCTAAAATCAATTCTTCTGGTAACTTATTAATTATTACTGATTATAACTAGGTTTTTCAGATTACGAGCATCATAGATTGATCATGACTGTACAAAAATAATATTGGTTGGAGCACGGGGACTAGTGAATACCCCGTGTTGCACCTGGGTGAAACACGGGACTCGGTTATGCCCCGTGCTTCACCTGGGTGAAATAACGAGGTGAAGCACGGGTCTGTCCCCGTTTGTCTTGGCGGGGGCACTACCGTGTCCCTAGATATTATAAGACTCAATAAATTCAGTTAAGTTCAAAATATTTATTTCAGAAACGAATGCTGGTAAAGGAATATTTATTATCAAAAATTAAACCAAAGATTCCACGCGATATTTTTTTGTATGACAGTGACTAGCTTCTGGATTCGAAGGTCACAAGGTTGATCTGCGGGAAACTGAAAAACTAAAATCCTCAAATGATCTCAATTTAGTACTGTATAATGAACTGATACAATCAAGAGCACTGATTGTTAATATTTTTTAAATTAAACAACAGAGAAATTAACTCATTTCCCCAAGAATCTCTCGAGTTGTTAGAACAACATTTTGCTAAAATAAAAGCAGATTATCATGATGACAGGAGTAACGTAATAGTACTAATAAACTGTTAACCCAAAAAAAAGAGGACATAACTGTGTCACGTTTCTGTAATAAACAGGATAATAAATGTAATGGCTCCTCATTTAACGATACTTTTTAATAAATGTATTGATAAAGGCGTATTTCCAGACTGTTAAAAGTTGAGCAGGCTCATCCTACTGCATAAATCAAGTAGTCAGGACTTTTTTTCTATTTTACTAGTTCTCATTATTATTCTTTTCTATTATTAACACTCATCATATTTTTCATGACCAGCAGCATGGTTTTCCGATCCAACTCATAGTCTTATTAATAACGCGTATGGTATGAAGCTGGTAACGGTATATTTGAAATGCTGTGGACGCAAATACCACCACATCTTATTGGAATTGTGGATTAAGTCAGGTAATGATCATTGAAAGATATGTTAAAAAATGGCCTGGCCTCCATAAAAGAAAAGATCTCAGTTTGTGACTGAACTAGTATTCGTAGGTACAAGCAAACAATATATTACTCTGGCATATGCAAGGTGATAGTTTAGCTATGCTAAGAGTTAAAAAAAACAGTTATTAATTTTCCATTAGAATTTTCTAGAACTGGGGCACCTAAGAGGCGAAGTGAGTCAATAGTTATAAATTTTGATATCAGGGAGACCTAGCACGAGCGTTATTTTATCGTTACTCTGACGGTTAGAATGAGATAAAAATATGCGATACTATGTAAGTGCGAGAGAAATGGCTGTTTTATACCACGCGTCATCTAGTCAAAAGGTCGCTAGTGCTAGCTGGGCAGTGGGCAGGTGCCAGTGCCAATGATAGACTCATTGGCAACCGAATAGTAAATAAATTTTCAACGATAGTAATTTGGGCGGTAACGGTGAACTATAACATTGCCGAAGGTAGTGGAATAAATCTCTCTCCCGAAAGGGCTCTGCTTCCCCGAAGGAAATACTCAAAAGATATTTGAAATGTAGCAGTATCAGACCATCGAGACATACAGCAGAACCAGAAGATAATATTGCGTTTAAAATCTTTGCCGAAGGGGCTTCTGATGTGGAAGTTGTATTAATGAGGAGGGTCAGGCATTGTAGACTGATTATAGAAAAAATAATTGAGTCATAATTTAGAATTTACCATGAAGGGATCTGGGATGAGAAAAACGCCTTTCGCCTCAATTTTTTACGTGAGTAAACTGTTTCGATTGTTATTATCATATTTATAGACCCTTAAAACTGCATACGAAAAACCGAAAATGACTTTCCAACTTTAGAAGTCATTATTGTCAACTACGTTCTTTATGGTCTGAGCAAGTGACTTAGCAACACAAGCCCAGCTCCACAGGGAACCAGTTTGACAAGAGGGATGGATGATTTCCATAATGATATTGTTTTCCAAAATGATCCGAGTCAGAAGTAGCTGATGATGATGTAACAGCGCATCATTTCTATGGTTGATAGATAGAGTAGCCTTAATTTTTTCAACACATCGTAAATATTTAAAGATGTGTCACAATATAATAGGTCTCTTTTTAACCCTAGAAAGATAATCATATTTTGATGTGCGGGAAAGATAATCTTACGCCTCTGGAGCGCACGATATTGTGACCCCCCTAGTGGTCGTAAATGATTAGCTTATTATAATTATTTATTTTAATCGTCACTTCCATACTTTATTGAAGAAATAAACGGCAACATTTTTTTATTTTTTTTATTATTCTAGAAAAATTCTAAAAACTCTAAACCTCTTAGAAAATTAACAAAAAAAATCAGACTTCTTTTTAAGTACGCTATAATTATTTTTAATCGTTTATAACAATCACAAAACTTTTGTTTTTTTATAGGAACATAATTACTTATAAAAATAAAAGACTTTGGCACAATATTTACCACATTATATGCAGTAGATGCAGATATCTTTTTTGTGCTCTCCACAGACACACTTCTTGCACTCAGCGCAAGTCATTTTTGACATCCGCTTTTTTGTCGAGGTGCATATGTCACAATATCGCCTTTTCTTGGGCACTGGTTCATTTTGGACATCCTCAGGAACTTCTTCAGTAGAAATTGGCAATGCACTCTGTATAGCGGTCCGGGCTGAACGTTTCAGGGTCGGTTTGCCCAATCGACTTCTCATCCAGGGTTCTGTGAGTTGACTACTCAACATTTTCATATATTGCCTACGGTTCAAGGGCTTCTCGTTCTTGACTGACTTATTATTATTATAAAAATATAAGTAAAAACAACATAAAGTTACAAAATAAACAATAAATCGTACATCACATAAAGTGTTAAAAGTTACACAAAAGATAATCTTGCGCTTCGCGAGCGCATCGGCCTCTAAAAACAGCGAAACTAAAGTACTTACTGACTCCGCACTTCCGTCCCGCTGTCCAACTCGGTGGCGTATGAGATTACAAGAAATAATGGGTTCGGGCGCGCGACCCTTGAAAAGAGACGACGATATTTAGGTTTAGCGTGCGCCTCAGAGGCGCAGATTATCTTTCTAGGGTTAATACCTACAAACATAGAGGTATAATCTAGCAAAAGAGCTCTATGCCTACAAATCATCCCTACTTTGTTAACATTATTCATAATTGGCATTGGCGTAAACGTCAAAATCTGCCAATGAATACCGGGACGATAACAAAAAGTTAATTTATTTATTTACTTCTTCTCTTCTATATCACAATTTCATGAAAATATTTTAAATGCTGTATGAAAACTGTATTTAATATGACATTACAAGTCTGTAGAATATGTCTCGCTTCAAATGTAAAGTTACTCAGCTTTGAAACACCTCCATTAAGTCAATGTATTGAATATATTCCTGTGCTTAAAGTAAGTGGTCTTTTCTCTTTTAGTTTTCTCTATTTGTGACAAAAAGTTTGATCCGTGAGCAATAGTTTATGTTAAATTTTGTTTTCTAAAATATTTGTTAGTGCCAATTGTTTATTTTTGAACACTAATATTTTGTGATGTAATTTATCAAGAAAAACACTTGTTTCAGGAAAACAAAGAAGGCTTACCACAACATGCTTGCTATGAGTGTGATGCAGTCCTTCGCAAATGTTTTGAGCTAATCCTCAAAAGTCTTAAGTCCCAAGATGTACTACGAAACTTAATTCATACAGTTGGAAAAGTAAGTCCTAATTTATTTCTTAGGTTTAAACAATGTATGTTTAAAAGCTTCTAAATTGTATATATGTTTATGCATTTTAATACTTTTGTTCAATTTATGGGAAAAAGTTCTATTGTATTTTGTTCATCAATATGTCAACTGATAGTCTTATGAGCTTTGTGCGAGAAGACATAGTGCTGTTAGAGAACCACAAGGTAGACTGACAACTTAAAGAATAACATAGAAATTATTTGTTAAGAAGTATATAGAACCTCCACAAATTCTAGTGCTGCAATGCTCTTATTTCACAGTACAGTCAATTTTATAGTACTCCTGGTACAATGTTACAGTTATAAACCCAAGGAATCTGCCCATAGTCATTTGTTTTTCATAAATCTATAAACTAATCTACATCCACCAAACCAAAGAGTAATGATATTGCAAATTTGATTACTTTTATAATATAGCTCTTGCCACGGCCCATTGGGTGACTCTAATCTTTCTAATAAAGCTCAGTATGATTGGGCCATATCTCTGTGATATATGTCAACAGGAAAAACACAGATGCTGCGTGAAAGCAGCACCAAGCTCTGTGTGATATCCACTTAAGTTAGACCAATAAATCTGGTATTGCTAATATGAAATAGAGACTTCATATGTGTCATGCACAACATCTGAAAGAGTATGGCAATACACAAATTAAAGACAAAACAGTTTTTTTTTATTAGAGCTTTTATAAGCTGATTAACTGTGTAGCATTTAGAACATCACTACCCTATATCTTTCCATGAGTGATCTTAAGAGGCGACCCTGAGTCTTCTTACTAGGGGTATTGGGGGTATTTAAGTGATTTTTGTGCTATGCCGTTGGAGACACATCACTAAAAACATTTGTGTTACAGTCTTTTCCCCACTCAACTTCCGAAAGTGGCTCAGGAGTTTTAGTTCCCAAGCTCTGGCCACCTCCTCTTAAGATTTATAGCCCTGAGTATATATATGTAGACTTAATTTAATAGACTTTTATGTTCTTCTAGTCAAAACAAAAAGAATTGCTCAAATCTCAACGAAATGATCTCAAGCTCCATTCCAGTCTATCCATCACTCACATAGACCCAGAATCATTGATCTCAGTAACGCATGATGATGAAAAGCCAATTAAAACTGAAACACCAGAGTCTGATGATGAATATTTATGCAGAGAAGAACAAAATACAGAAGAAGATGGTGATGATGATGTTAATGATAAAAATGTTGATTTAGTTGTTGAGGAATTGCAGGTAACCAAAGAAGATGAAGTTTTAAGTGATGATGAAGCGCTTAGTAAAGTAAGTTATAAAGTCAAGTATTGCATTATCTCTACAACTATTAACTCTATTTTGGCAACAATACTAAATTTATTACTACTACTTTTGTATTTAATTAGAGTATATTATTTAAGTTTTCAATTTAGCAACTTCAATATAGGCATTTAAAAAAATGTAGTTTAGAATAAAAACACAATAAATAAATAGTATAAAAATAATAAAGAAAAACGATAGAACATCATCGAATGTTACCTCTACATAAAGAATAAATAAAGGGCGACACCCGCCTGTGTCGAGGTTTTGCTTTCCTTTATTTATTCTTTATTTATAAGTAATAATCCCCACATGAGGTTTTCATGAACAAAAAGATTTAAATTATGTTAGCTCTACATTTGGAAGTTGCCTGGAAAAGTGTTTTTAGTGTAAAGACAACCAAATGTACTTTTGATTTGTAAAACTGTATTTATGTTAATATTTCTTTTGTAAGTAAGTAAGTAAATAAATAGACTCACGCATTAGGGTAGACTGTTGATTGCCACTTTGTACAGTCCTGATTGACCTCCCAAGATTCATTTACAATCATAATTTTTTTTCATGCATTATCATCAATTTTTCATTTTATAAAGAAATTAATAAGTTTTATTTTTAGTTACAGAAAAAACAACTAAAGAAAAAGTCACGCTCAGTAGCAAAATGTAAAAAGAAGAAGATAGAAGAAGTAGAATCTAAGAAGCAACGCAATACTAGAAGTAAAGCTAAGCAGCTAGAAAACCAAATCAAGCAATGTTTTGACATCATTAAATTAACGGTATGTATCATCAGTATTTTTTATCGGTTTTGTGTCATGTAAGGATAACACAACCCCATATCTCTCATATGTCACTCAAGATAAATAAAAAAATGTATTTCATATATTTAATTGTTATTATTATAAAGGGAGTAGAGCTTTTCATGTGATAAGTTGAAAACCCAGTTGGCTCAATATTATTTTCCTTCATCTCAAAATTACTGCATTAATTGAATAATGCCCAATTACATTTGTTACTTATTTCTGTAGGTTAAGGAGAAAGATTCATAACTTTTTCATATATCTCTTATTCTAGGTAAATTAAATCAATATCAATCCTTATTTGCAATTCTTTCCTCTATTTATCAGTAAATGCTGTAGAAAAATCCTCTCGTTACTCATTGAGTTTATTGCAGTCGGTAAAATAGATGGAATTTAAAAAATACTTACTTAATACTTCTGCCATGCCTTTTGCCATTTCAATGCCGAAGCCTTTTTTCTTACTCAGCAAAGAAAGCTTCATTATAAGTAATTCCTCAGCTATTTTTGTAAGTAAAAAGAAAATAAACAAATAAAAAAAACTATTTACAGGGTTTCCACCCTTTCGGCTTAAACATCACTAAAAAGCCCCAACATCCTTCCTCCTCTTACCCGACACTCACGCGAAGAATCAGGCTCGGAGGACCAAAAAAGGAAACACAGCATAAAACTAATTTAATGCCAGTATTTATAATAGGCGCAAAAATGTTACTACATAGTAGAACGAACGAAAGTTTGGGATCTAGTTAAAAACTAATTAAGTGCCTACTTGTCAACACACAAGTTAGAATCTTGACTAATCTATATTATATACTACTGCAATTATTAATAATAATAATATAATAATAATATATTTTTATTGAAAAAAGGTACAACAAATTGAGTTTCATACTCCCTAATAAAAAGGACAAAGCCCTGTAAACTTAGGAAAAGTATTTTGCTCAACCCATAAAGTTGGCTCACAATCATTTCAGCTTCTTAAAAAATATGTTTATAGACTAAAAGTTACACAAAAGAAAGAGATCAACCAATAGCACAAGTTCTTTAAAAGAGAGAACTATAAGTTAATTTTAATTATATTAAATGAAAAACTTAAATTTAATACATGTAGATTGTAATCAATTGCATGCTTTTGCATCCTCAAATGTATGTGTAAGTTAGTATGTATATATGTGTGTGTGTATGTGTGTGTGTTTGAATGTATGTTTGTGTGTGTGTTTGCGATTGTGTAAAATACAGTCTATTTTGAAAATCCTAGGAGTCACCAAATATTTAGCATTGTATTTCTAATGACATCTCAGTCTGATCATAACTTAAAGTAAGTAACCAGGGTAAAAGTTTACATTTACATTCGTAACTATTTAAATCTCGTATGTCTAGTATTTTATTAATAGAATTATAAAGGTGAGGGCCTAAAAATGAAAAATAGTTTTGACCATATTTTGTGTTTAATTTGGGTTTTACAAAAACAATGTCACGTCGCCGTTTGAGATTAAGACGATTTGATGATACATGTTGTTTCAACACTGTCAATAAAATGTACAGCTTTCTTACTGTCAAAACTTCACAAAAAGTATTAAGTTCAGTAGTGGGGAACAGAATAGGCTTGAAAGTACTGACTTTTAATAACCCCCTCTGAGCAACTTCCAACACTTTTAAATTTGTTTTGTCAGCACCACCCCATGACGTTATATAATATGTCAATAAACACTCGCATAATGCTATATAAAAGCTACGTCCACACTGTGCCTTTTCATCTTCAACTTTCGTCTTCATCTTTCTATTCAACTTTCAATTGACGCTTACAATAAGTGAATGCGTTAATTGAAACCAACACCATACTTTATTCGTAGTTTGAGTTTCTGTTGGAAACATGTGCGACGACAATATTTTATTTGGGGGAATATATATTATGCAGCTTACTTGGTCATAAGAAATTCCAGAAAAAAAAAACATCGTTCCTCTTTACTTTATTAGTGTAAAGTTTATTGTTAGGATCCCAGAGTTGTGGAAAGCTTCTGTAATCTATACTAATATTATAAAGCTGAAGAGTTTGTTTGTTTGAACGCTAGGATCTTAGGAACTGGCCAATCAAATTGAAAAAATCTTTTTGTGTTGGATAGTCCATTTATTAAGGAAGGCTTTAGGCTATATATCATCACGCTGTGACTAATAGGAGCAAAGAATCAGTGATAAATGTTACAAAAACGGGGATAATTATTCATATTTTAAGGCTTCCGTTGTGTGTGCTGCGTAAACGGTTTAAGTTACACAAAAAGTATGTATTAAAGAATTATTTTTCTTTAAATGCTCTAAAAACATGTGCAGGACTGTATATGTCTATCTTTTAAGATTGACTCACTATAACCATCTTTATGGTAACAAAATTTGGTTGAAATAAAAGCATTATTGCTTATAATATGCCATGATATTTTATCAACATAATATTAACCCTTACCCAAATAAATGTGTTGTTGATTAAGAGTATTTTATTGTGAACAAAGCGGTCCTTGACATGACTTAATTTTAATTAACATCTTAGAAGATAATGCAATTTTAAAATTACTCCGCAACAAATTTTTACACGCGAGGATGAAGTGCAAGACAAGATGGACTGACTGACTCAGAATCAATGCTCAGCCGAAACTACGACAAACACCTTTTTTCTCATCTCATGACAGAGACCCTCAACGATTCAGTTAAATATTTGAGTTTGACGACGTGAAAGTCTACACTTTTCACAGTACGAAGTCTGTCGGGTCAGCTAGTCTATACATATAATAAATCTGTAGAAAAGTCATTTTTGTACATTGAAGAAATTGAAAAAAAAATAGCCAGCGTGAGAACAGATAAGTAACAGAGCCCATTTCCATCATTTTTTAAATTTTTGTCTGTTTGTCTGTATGTCTGTTTATATGTTTGTATGTGCGCACATCACGTAAAATCTACGAATTCAATGCTGAAAATGTTTATATACAAAAATTATACGTAACTTGAGGTATAACTTAGTTTTTGTTTCATCGAAATCGGTTCACTCTATCAAAAGATATGATTAATTTTGTGAGTTCAAGAAGAAAAATATTACTTTACGCAATTCAGTATAGTACTTGCAACGACATCTTAAGTCTAAATATAGAACTAAAATGATAGTTGGAATCCAAAGTCCGATAGATGGCGTTGTGCAAATGACGTCATTTTCTGAATCGCGATGTGAAAGTTTAGATGTTTGGATGTTTGTGTGTTTGGAACAAAAAGGCTACTCAAGTACATATTATATATGAATGAAAGGGTCTAGCAGGCTTACCTAAGAAGATTGGCCCCCGCAGGGGATGTGGTTGTAATTTGAGGTGCAGTAGTGGCAGGCCCTAAGAACACTATATGCGTCATATCAGCCTATGAACTTCTTTTGTTTTAGACTTATTTACGAAAATGTCAAAAAATCATGGTAATTTTTAAACTGCGATATTAGCTAAACCAAGTAAGCGAGAGTAACCAAATAAATTTAGAATTAAAGAGCATGAAATGGGGTTCATAATGCATATTTTTAAAGACATTCATATCCTTGAACTTGGATGACCCAAATAATAACAAAGGATACTTTTTATCCCGGATAAATTTGACCAATAAAATATTCACGCCTTATTGAACTAAGAGTACCGGAAAAAATGCCTTAAGCTTTTGTCATAAGCAAATTTGACAGTACGAAGTCTGTCGGGTCAGCTAGTCTTCAATAAAACTTAATGTTAAATCTTTTTCTTCGTCCACCATCTTGATGTTGAACGCTATGACGCACAGAAATCCACCCGACTCCGGATAACTTGCAACACAGCGCGCGCTCCGCTTTCAACTGTCATCGCGCATGCATTAAGGGCATGCCTCACGTGCGCTGTTGACTGCGCTATGACGCATGCCCTTATTGAACAAAAAAAGGCACAGTGTGGACGTAGCTATACACGTTTAAGTAATGAAGGTTGTAAAACATGTCTTATATTTTTGAAAATATGCATGAGTTTTCGGACTCTTGCTGCAATAGCACAAATGTGAGGACCAAATTTTAGACCTTCACTACGGGGTAGTATATATTTAAAGCCTTCCCAACACCGATAACATAGGCGTAGAATAGCTCTACCCCGTTTCTTTTCGTAAGAAGCACTTAGGTTGTTGTGGCTGTTTAAGTGTTTTGGAGACCCAGCACCAAAAATATTTATTTTACTATCTTTTTCCCCCTGAACTTCCAATAGTGGCTGAATAATTTTTATCTCTGAACTCTGACTTTTTGGGATATAGCTCTGAAAAGGCGAAATTCGTACGTATGTAACCTACATTTCTGTATAGTTCTTATACTCCACAGCTAGAAGAACAAATAGCAGAGTTACAGTCTCGGAAGCAATCTTCGGCCTATACATCAGCCAAACTGCGCTGTGAAATATGTTATAAGACTTACCAGAAACAAACTGCATTCGATAATCATATGACGGAACATAAACCTGTGAGTATGAAGTTATTTAAAACATACATACATTTACACCATTTGTTCTCAGTGGGTAGGTATACTATCGATAACCACTGTACGATTCTGGAAAATCTCTAGCTTCATTTACATACATCAATTCTTTATACTTCGGACAACTGCCTTTTTGAGCACACTCTTATTTAGCTTAATATATCTTCCAAGGGCGTCTTCTACTATAATTACTATATTATAACTACTATTTACTACATAATATATTTTATATAGTAAAAAGTATAATGAACTCTTTTATATAGTTCAATCAATTGGAAAATTATTAAGAAAATGTTGTATTATCGTATTAATATTATAAATGTGAAAGTTTAGATGTTTGGATGTTTGTGTGTTTGAGGTGAAAAGGCTTCTCAATTACAGAATGTATAAGAATGAAATTTAGCAGAATGTTAGATAATGGCCCAAATTATGAAATAGAATAGTTTTTATCCCGGAAAAAATTGATAAATAAAATATTCACGACTGATTGAACTCAGAGTACCGGAAAACCTTGTTTTGTGCATCTACCCAAATAATTAATTTATCGATCTCACCTTCCAAAGGTTGTCTGAAAGAGATCGCTTTTAGCGATAAGACCGCCAATTGTACCTCACTGTGAACTGTTTGATCATATTATTATTTTTGTAAATTTGTGTTTGATGTGCAATAAAGAGTTATTCTATTCTATTCTATATTAATACTGTATAAATATATTTCAGGAACACGGTCCGTTCGAGTGCCCAGTTTGTAAGAAACGTTTCAAAATCGAGGACATTTACTGGAGGCACATAGTGGCGAATCACGAGAAACAGTATCGGTGCAAATTGTGCCCCTATGTGTGTAAAGAACGGTAAGTTATACTTATTAAGGGCGTCCCCGGAAAAATAGGTTGATATTGATTGTTTGGAAATTCTATAAAGTCTGATTTGATGATATTGATATGACATGAATAAAATATATGTTGGTGATTAGTTCATGGTGTTAAAATTTGATGTTTAACATTTTAATAATTAGTTGAAAAATATGATGAAAAAAATTGAATTGGAACATGCTTTGTTTTCATAAAAACCGTATAGGCTCCACTGGCATAACATACATGTGAACTCATTATGTCTCTATATATGCGAAGCTTTAAGATCTGTAACATTGATGTTTAACTTTTCATTTAAACATTATAGTTATTCAATAAAACTAAATAAACTACATTTATCCTGCGCGCGCGTTTTTTCCGTCCCTGTCACTCTCAGTAAATTTGACGTAAGAGTGAGCGCAATAGCTTCAAAATGCGGGGAGGCCCTTAAGACATGAATTGATTATAATAATGCAAATAGGCATATAATCCCATCCCGCATCGCTGTGCCATATTTTTCGTCTTTGGAGCAACCCGCGGTTTTTCATGATTTTCATCTTAATTTGTTTTTTTTCCTTTTTAGTTAAATGTGTTTCAAAACCATGTTTTCAGTTTTTACATACATATACTCACAGCTATAAATCCCTTAACGGGGTAGCCAGAGATTTGGAATGAGAAATTCCTCAGCCACTTTTGGAAGTTGAGTGGGGAAAAGATGGTAATAATAAATGTTTTTGGTGACGGGTCTACAACCACATCGCCCAAAAATCACTTAAAAGGCCCCTATACCCTTAGTCGCCTCTTACGATCACCCACGGGTAGAAATGGGGTAGTGTTATTCTAAGCCGACACTACACGGCACTCAGTGTTAAAGCACTTGGATCCAAGTGCTTTAACGGGCTCAAAACACAAACAATCCAGAGTCGCGTCAGTCACGTCAAGCGCCATCAGAAAGGAGACAAACAGCCTAGCCTATATATACGCCGCCTCAGGCACTATTCCATCAACCTTTTTTACTTTTCACAAATTGAAGACGATTAGATTGTTCAGAGTCATTTTATTCATAATTCATACTGTATAGAGTCCATATAACTTAAAATATATTATATATAATTGTAAATAGTACATCTAACAGTAAAGCATAGTAGAACAAGTTGCCGTGTTATTTCTTCTACTCCACAATCTTCAAGGCCCTTACAACGTGGGTCAACTTTGTGATCGAGCAGCAGGCGCACAACAGCCTGCTATCCTTCATTTGGCGCCCGAACAGAAACTTCAGCCTACGCAGCAGAGGCACCACGACGAAGAACGAGAGAAAAGGAGGACCACGCCACGCCACGCCAAGCCGCCGGTGAAGAAGCCAGGTCCAAGGGTTGGACACAGCAGCCATCCCACCTGCCAGCATCTTACCGAGGAGAGTATCGTGAGCCAATCATTCCTTTCTTTTCCTCACCTTAAAACCCCTCACCACGGGCAAATTAGTCAAGATAATCAATAGATAATCAATTTACATCCATTAATATCTCAGCAATCCCTTTGTATTTTACATCAATCTTATCATAAATCTATTTAATTACCTAGAAAGCACATTACTTCCCATTTATTTCTTAAAAATTTTGAGGTTAGAATAGATTCTCAACGGCATGGTCCACATGATGAAATTAAAGTTGAACTGATTGCACAAGGCAATCACCACTCAGCTATTTCTGAGCCACAGCCGCTGGTTTCTGTGATCCAGTGTATGACATAGGCCTCCCATGTGCTACAGAGTTAGCGCATAACATTTACAAAGATAATTGCAACTTAACCTTACAGCAATTCATCTAACAGGCTCCAACGCCTCACCAAGTGGAATCAGCGCACTCTATTAAGGACATCCAGGTTATGTTTCATACCACATGTCAACTTAAATAGTTTCTTAATCATATCAATATCAGAATTTCAGCCTTGTCTTGCATTAATTACTTAGTTTTCAATACTTTAACTTCACTTTAGCATTTTAGTGTTTTTGTAAAACTAGTGAGCAACATAACTAATTTTACAAAACCACATGCTCTTCACTTAGGTTAATCAACCATATATTTTCTACAGCCATCAAGTGCACATGTGAATCATTGACTCACTTTGCTTATATACATTCACTCAATTAAGTAAAGGCAGCAGTTAAGGTACTCATACCTCACATGTGCCGGCAACTCTAGCAGCATATCAATCAACTCTTCACTTAATTCAATTAATTTCAATATACAAACTTAATATTGGTTAGTTTCATGCCAGTTTCCGCTCTACCAAACGATTCAGGGATATATACTTACTACTGTTTCAAACAATTTCAGTGAACGTGAACTTCACCGAGGAACGCAGGCCTGCATCATTCAGCTGCTGCCTGTTGTCTCCAGCGGCGTCACCTTCACAAGGAGCGTAAACCGGTTTACAATTTACTTTAATTTTACATTCTTGCCACACCCTTTACTATAACAATTAACTCCAGAAATTTATCTATATACAGAACCTTTCACTTAACTAGTTACTTATCAATTATTAATTATTAATTTCCTTTTCAAAATGACTGACAGTGAATTATCAGTAAAAACAAACACTGCTCATGCCAGTCGAAGCTCAAGCCCTGCCAAAATGGCAAACGATGAATATACTGTGCTTAAGTATAAACGCAGTTCCATCAAAGGGCAAATAACCCACTTTAAAAAATATTTATTAAATTTATTAGAGTATTGTGAATCCCATCCATTGACATCAAGGGATGAACAAATGTTATCATTAAAGCTAGATAAGTTTTTGGAGTTAAACTCTCAATTTGAACACCTGCAATCACAAATGGAAGCTCTGAATTTTAGTAACTTAGATTATGAATTAGATGAAAGAGAACTCATATCAAATGAATTCTGTTCTTGTATTGTGAAGGCTCGAAATCTGCTCGGTGTCAACAAACCTGCAGACCAATTCCAAGATGCCACTGAAGGGTCAAAGGCCTCCCATCCATGCCACTGTAATGGTCAAGGCACAATGGGGTTTAGGCTACCTGAAATCACTATACCTAAGTTTGATGGTTCATACTTCAAATGGCTTGAATTCAGAGATACATTTGAATCATTAATTCACAATAATAATCACATTAAACCTATTCATAAATTTCATTACCTCTGCTCATACCTACAAGGTGAAGCAGCCAGGGTTATAGCAAATCTTGAGGTATCTGATTTCAATTATGTAGAAGCATGGAATATATTATGTGAAAGGTATAACAATACTAAACAATTAGTTAATAATCACCTTAGTGCACTTTTTAATCTCAAGGTTATGCAGAGTGAATCAGACAAGTCTCTTAGGTTTTTAAGTGATCACATCACCAAGAATGTTAGGGCTTTACAGACTTTAGGTCAACCAGTTCAACACTGGGATTCTATTTTAATTTATTTAGCTTCATCAAAGTTTGATCTAAATACTAATATCAAATGGGAAGAATACAAAGGCAATCTTCATTCAGAGTTGCCAACCTTTAATGACTTAAAAGAATTTTTAAAGATAAGAGCTGACATTTTAGAGACATTACCTCAAAGTAAGGTAAGGGCTAACACATCACAGGGTTCAAACAACAGTCATAATAATAATAATAGTCATGATTTAAAACACTATCATAGTAACAACAGTCATATTAAACAAACAATAAATCCACCTCAAGCATTTATTGTTTCAACTTCAGGTAATGTAAGCGGTGAGGCTAGCAATCCTCAATTGCCCTCACGTTTACCCAATGCCACTCTAGCATCAACAGTTACAACTAATACTAATTTCAAGTGCCCCCTTTGCAAGGGTAAACATTTACTGTTCCGATGCTTACGTTTCAGAAAGCTCACATTGGCTGACAGACGGAGTAGGGTCACTGGGCTTAAGGTTTGCACAAATTGCCTTCGGTCTGACCATATGGTTGCCAAGTGTCCCTATGGAGACTGTCGTAAGTGTGGTGGACGCCATCACACTCTGCTACACAGCTCTCCCCTTCTTCAAAATGATGTTGCTCCATCATCACATCCTGTCCCTTCAATGCCTCAGTCGCTTTCTCTCAGTCCTCCAGTTTCCCCTTCAGGGATCATTCGCTCCACCGCCATGATTGACATCATCAATCCCCAAAATGGTAAGGTGGAGACAGTCAGATGCTTGCTAGATAGCGGCTCTGACTACTCTTTTCTTTCCGCTGACTTAAGGAATCGCCTTAAGTTAGCTTCCACACCCTCAATACACAACAGTGTTGCAGGCGTTGGAAACACCTCTCTTAACCTGAGACCACATCAGTGCTCAGCGTTGATTCGTGCCCGCACTGGCACATACTCACGTCTTCACACCTTTTTGGTGTTGCCTTCCATAGCAAAAAGGCATTCTAATGAAGCCATTGATGTTTCAAATATCACTCTTCCCTCAGCTATCACATTAGCTGATCCTCAATTCAATCAACCACTAAAGGTTGACATTATGATTGGAGGCGATCTATTCTGGGATCTTCTTGGCTCCGAAAGGCTCACCTTAGGTCCAGGCCTACCCATGCTGCATAATTCACAGCTAGGCTGGATTATAGCTGGCAAGATTTCCCATTCATTACCACAAAATTCACAAACTTGTAATTTTGTTAGTAGCAGTTCTTTTACCAAGTTAACTAGAACTCATAGACTAAAAACTAGACGTTTCTGTCCTCTCAGCCCACTCAAGGCAGCAGATTACCGTCTTGGTGATACTTACACCTTACCAAAACCAATTGGTTATTAATAACCTAAGTTGAATGAATTCATACACAACAAACATTCAACAATTGTTTATGGTTTACTTTTAATTTACATTTATATACAAATATTTTACTTTATACAATACTTATACACTTTACATCATCCTACACATGGATCAATCATTATTTGCTATTTTATTATGTCTTTCCTTCTAGATACAGTAAACAGCTGACTACCTAAAGGTCATTGACATCGAGGTAGTTGACCTTACAAGTTCATCGACTTTGAACTCTAGCATATACATATATTTTTAGATTCATTTATCAAATGTATTTGAATCAGAGCGATGATAAATCACCATGATTATCATCATCATCAACGGTGGTCCTCATCATAATTTCTTTATGCTTTTATTTTCGCCAGGGGCAAACCCACGGAAATATTTTGTGACAATGGGCGAAATTTCGTTGCCGCAGCTAAGGAATTAAATTCATTTTTAACGACAATAAAGACTCATTTGTGCAGTTTGCTAATGTTCAAAATATTAACTTTAGATTTTGCCCGGTTTACGCCCCTAATTTCAACGGAAGCGCGGAAGCTGGCATTAAGCTTGCTAAGTTTCACATTAAACGCATCATGGGTAACACCCACCTCACATTCGAGGAACTATCTTTTCTTTTTGCCCAGGTTGAGGCTATCCTCAACAGTAGACCCATCGCTCCCCTTTCCTCCTCCCCAAATGATTTGGCAGTTCTCACACCGGGACACTTTCTCCTCGGCAGGTCACTCACGGCTCTTCCATCACCGGATCTGGCAGACTTACCGACGAAGAGATTGGATCGCTTTCAACTGTTGGAGCAGCTACGGCAAACATTTTGGAGGAGATGGCACAGGGAATATTTATCAGAGCTACAACAGCGAACTCAATGGCGAGTAAGATGTAGAGACTTGCGCATGGGTGATCTTGTCCTAATAAGCGAAGATAACTCTCCACCTCTGTTATGGCGAAGAGGGCGAGTCACTAAACTATATCCAGGAGCAGATGGTGTCCCGAGAGTGGCCGATATCAAGACCATGCAATCGACAGTAAGGCGAGCCATAAATCGCTTGTGCCTACTTGTAGAAGAAGATTGAAGACTCGTCTTCAATGGCCCCCCAGTATGTTAAAGCACTTGGATCCAAGTGCTTTAACGGGCTCAAAACACAAACAATCCAGAGTCGCGTCAGTCACGTCAAGCGCCATCAGAAAGGAGACAAACAGCCTAGCCTATATATACGCCGCCTCAGGCACTATTCCATCAACCTTTTTTACTTTTCACAAATTGAAGACGATTAGATTGTTCAGAGTCATTTTATTCATAATTCATACTGTATAGAGTCCATATAACTTAAAATATATTATATATAATTGTAAATAGTACATCTAACAGTAAAGCATAGTAGAACAAGTTGCCGTGTTATTTCTTCTACTCCACAATCTTCAAGGCCCTTACAACGTGGGTCAACTTTGTGATCGAGCAGCAGGCGCACAACAGCCTGCTATCCTTCACTCAGTTTTCATAACATAACATAACATAAACGTTCACGCCGAATATCCCCGAAGGGGATGGCAGAGGTACTAATACTTCTGAACATCACGTGACTTTGTCACATGGTGTTCAGAGTACCCACGTTTTGCATGGACAGTGTACTCACGTGATAAGGGTCAGGCCTATCGCCGTTTTGTACGAATACACTGTCACATGACTAAGTACAACTCAGCCATGTGGGTTTCCTCACGATGTTTTCCCTCACCGTTAACAACCATGATAAATTAGCCACACATATGTCTTAAGAAAAGACAAATTGGTGTAGGCCCGACCAAGGATTTGAACACTAGTCGTTTGCACGATAACCGAGTGTTCTACCCACTGGGCTATCACGGCAGCTCTCAGTTTTCATTCTGTTTTTAAACTATGTTTATCTAGGATGAAACTTATGTGTTGGCTTTGTATGCATATATTAATATATATTTGATACTGAGTTCCTCTATTCCAGCCAAGCTCACATCCACATGGGCTCCCACGAAGGAATGACTTACATGTTCAAATGCAAACATTGTGACTTCGTTACCGAGTAAGTGGATGATATGTTTTTAAAACAAGTTTATGATATATTTACTAGCAAAGTACATACATACATATACTCACGGCTATAAATACCTAAAAAGGGTAGCCATAACTGAGAAATTACAAATTTCTAAGCCTCTTTTGGAAGTTGAGTGGGGAAAAGATGGTAAAATAAAGGTTGTTGGTGATGGGTCTCCAACCGTATCGCCCGAAAATCCCTTAAAAAGCCCCAACATATCATCTACTTATAGTTATGTAGTGTCGGCTTAGAATAGCACTACCCCATTTCTTCCCGTGGGTGTTAGTAAGAAGTGACCAAGGGTATTGAGGCTCATTAAGCGATTTTTGTGCGATGTGGTCGGAAACCCATCACCAACAACCTTGACTTTACCATCTTTTCCCCATTCAAATTTCCAAAAGTATTTATAGGATTTATAGCTGTGAGTATATGTATGCATGTAGGGTCGGAGACCTACCTACCCAAATTTCAAAAGTGGCTAAATAATTTATTATCCTGTAGCTCTGGCTATCCTTTCTAGATATTGATATGTATGCATGAGTTTCATCAAGGGAAAGGTCTATTCAAGAGGGAAAAAACAGTATAAGTTTAAATCTGAATTTGTAGTCCGATTTATGATATCGGCTTATAATAAATGTGTAATATAAACTAAGCCGTATTATAATAGTTATTGTGTAGTATTATGTCGGCTCGAAGGACCAAAGAATAAAAAAATAGTTCACATGTAGATAGTGTCGGTACATTCACATGGACTTTTGGATATTGTAATAAAGTACAAAAGTAATACATATACAAATTAGGTACAATAGGCAAAACAGGTCAAAGTCAAAAGTGAGAAATTTATTTGTAAAAATAAATTAATAACTCTTTTTGAACGTCAATATTTAAAATTTACTGACTATTCCGTTGCTTCGGAAGGTGTTCGTAAAGAAAAGATGCAAAAAAAAACTCTTACATTCACATTTTTTCATTCATTGGATTCATTCACAGGAGTATGATACATAAAAAAGGTTGTCTGGAAGCGATCGCTTTTAGTGATAAGACCACCAATTGTACTTTTGTTATTTAATTCTGTTTATTTGTAAATGTTTCTATGTTTTCTATTCTTTAAACTAAAATAAAACGAGTTACGGAATCTGTTCGCGCCAGACATGTACTCGCGGCTTTGGCATATTCTATATTGAGTGACAGATGGATTGATGAATGGCTGACACTTGCGCTTTGGATTTTGAATTGAATGGTTGCATTGTAAAATTGTAATTGAATTGTATAAATTTTGAGTATTTTCATACTAATAGAAGCTGAATATATTTGATTGTTTATATTGTGAATCGGCGTAATTGTGGACATATAAAAGTGATATCGTCCGTGAAAGTGAACCTTGATACCATTGGGTGCGGTCACCGGTGCACGCGGTTGAAGCAGGAATACGTAGAATACGAAAGAAAGTAAGAAAGGAATAAAAGGAAACTATATACCTTGGACAGGGAATCGTATTGTTGATCAAAGATTGAATGCATTCATATCTCAACAAAATATTGAAGAAATAACCTCTTGAACAATTCTGGAAGAACAAACACCACTTGGAATAACAAAGGACTGAACAACTCACCTTCCGACGGCAGGTGAGTCCCCTTTATTTTAATTACAATGTTCTACATAAACATTGTTGGTAGCAGAGCAGAAATACAGAACAGAATCATTACCAAAGTATCTGTTTACCTTTGTCGCCAATTTAGATGCGGGTATACGCCGGCGATTGTGATGTTCTACGGCACGCGCCAAACAATAAAAAAGCGACACTACTCGTATCTAAACGAATGAACTATATTAGTAACTGGAGCGTAAATTCAAATTTAGTTTAAAACAAACTATAATCTTTCCAAATCTCATGAAGCATAGTAAAATTGTACCTCTTCTTAAATCCGGAGGCGATAAAATGAGTCCTGATGGTAATAGACCTATATCTATTCTGCCAGTTTTAAATAAAATATTTGAAAAACTAATGTTCAATCAAATGCTTTTGCATTTCGCTTGTAACAAAATTGTTTCATCCAAAACAATTTGGCTTTACAAAGGGCCGCACTAACACCGATGCAGGCGTTGCCTTAATGAAACACATTTTTGATTCGTGGGAAGGTTAAAATGATGGTATTTGTTTGTTTCGCGATCTTACGAAGGCATTTGATTGTGCAGATCATGAAATCCTTATAAAATTAGAACATTATGGCATACAAGGTGACGCACTTAATAAAGTCTTACTTTTAAGGATCGGATACAGAAAGTGCAAATAAATAATACAATATCACCTGGAACTCATGTAAAATATGTATGATATCGTCTTTTTATTATTATTTTTCTGTGTGTTTGTATATACTTATTTTTGTGCTGTGTTTTCCTTTGTACGTGTGTAGCAGCGAATAAATGTTTTTCTTTCTTTCTTTCTTTCTAAAAATTGGTGTTCCGCAGGGTTCTATTTTGGGCCCCATTTTTTATTTTTGGTTTATATTAATGATTTGCCGTTCATGGTCGAGAAAATGTCCGAGATAGTGTTATTTACTGATGATACTTCCTTATTATTTGACGTTAAAAGAAATAATGAGAATATTGACGAGGTGAATAACACGGTTTCACAGATTCAAATATGGCTTGCTTCCAAAAATCTTGTACTGAATGGCAAAAAACTAAATGCATTAAGTTTGTGTTTGTATTTTAATCATTTATTTCAAATTGAAAAGATAAATCTTTGTTTTTTGAACGTCAAATTTCAATTTAATCTGGGGGCACGGTAGTGCCCCCGCCAAGACGAGCCAAGCGAAGCGCACGGGCACTACCTACCATTTCTCGAAGCGCTTCGTCGTTTTTATGAACCCTCATAACTTGGGTTAGGGTTATGCTAGAGCAACAAAATTTTCGGGATATATTGTCAATAGCGGACTTATTGAACATATTAAGTTTTAATTACATTAGCTTTTATACTTCAGATTTTATTTATATCTAAAAAACGCTGATTTCGTCACTGACTCACTGATGATCAGGTATTTCCTAATGTCCTAGAAAGCTGAAATTTTGTATGTAAGTATTAGCACACAAACAACAGAAAAATTATAAAACTTGTAACTTTCATCCTCCAACCCCTTAGGGGATGGGAGTTTGTATGAGACCTGTAATTTTAAAAGATTAAATTTTGATGACGCTAGAGGTCTAATCTAATAATAATCTAAAACTTGGTGCCCTCAGATATATATAGGTACTCCTTGTTATAAACAAAAAATAAAAAAAATTATCGACATATATTGAGACATATCGACAGTATTTATTTATTTATTTAATTGAAGAACATAAAACAGAATACAATCAATATTACACAAACATAATAATATGAACATAGAAAATAGGGCTAGATCATATTCCTAGGTATATGTCCCTAGCATACACACAATATAATTATGATTATTTTGGAAAATTTTACACAATTAATATTATCCTTAAGTGAAAAACAGAAAAATGATTACAATAAATTTACTAGTTAATATAGAATTAAACATTGCTGGGTATATCATTCTGAGACTTAATTCTGTTGTAAAGCCTGAAACCAGTACGGAAAATTGAAAACCGCGAATTAAAAATGTCAAAGTAAGACACCACTTTATCACTTTCTAATACACTACCATCTCTTCGCATATTATGTACGTCATGGTCAATGTCATTGTATAATCGACACATTCTTATAATGGGATTATAATAAGATGTATTGTTTTTATACGTTTGCAATGTAAAAGTGGCAACTGTCCGACGAGGGTTACGTATTGTGTTAAATTTAATAAGCGACAATAATTTTGGACAATCTAGCTGATTATGTATAATTTTATGAAGGTATGTAAGATCCTGGAATTGCCTACACATTTGAAGCGAGGTCACATTAAATTTCTTACACCTTTCTATATAACTAGTTAGTTTTCTACCAAAGCCCAATCTATACGCTAATATTTTTAAAAACCGACGTTGCACTCTTTATATGTTTTCAATATGTATAGAGTAAAAAGGAGACCATACAACCGAACCGTATTCCAAAATACTTCGCACTAAACTGTAGTATAACAGTAGATATGATTTGTGATTTTTAAAGTCTTTGGTATTTCTAAGTATGAACCCTAACATTTGATTTCCTTTGGTAATTATGTAATTATAGTGTGGTAGAAAAGATAGTTTTTCATCAAATATAATTCCAAGATCTTTTACTATATATAGTATCTGATCTATCACTTATTATAAACAGTAAATCAACAAAGAAAAAAGGCAAAGATAGAGAGTGGGCTATAAAAAAAGGCGTCTCTGATGTGCAAGAAATACACCCCAAAAAAAGAAGAAAAAAAATATTGTTACAAACAACTTACAAAAAGAAATGAAATCCCACCACCGTTGTGAAGTTAGCGGCCGATTCCAGCGGCCGATTATAACCCGACCAAATTAAAAAGTTTCAATATAAAAAGGTGTAAAACCAGGAATTTCAGCATCTAAAAAGCCTCATTGCCACATAAATAGCTGCATTAACACTCTAGGCCATTAACCTGCCCGAACGCGAACCTTAAACCCATGAAACAAAATGTAGAGCAGCCACCCTAGATGAATTATTAAAAACCTTTCTGACATGAGCCCCAAGCTTCTACACACCTTGAGTGTGGTATCAAAAGAACCGTATTAAATAGTTCTACCGGATGCATACCAAAATATTTGAATATGAAGAGCTTTTAACCCTTCAATCACACAATATAGCAATTTAACGTACAAAAAAAATGATAAATATTTTCTGACACGAACCCAAAGCTTCTACACACCTTGAGTGTGGTATCAAAAGAACCGTATTAAATAGTTCTACAGGATGCATACCTAAATATTTGTATATGAAGAGATTTTAACCCTTCAACCATACGATAGAGCAATTTCACGTACAAAAAAATGATAAATATTTTCTGACACGAACCCAAAGCTTCTACACACCTTGAGTGTGGTATCAAAAGAACCGTATAAAATAGTTAAAATATATTGGTATGCATCCTGTAGAGCTATTTAATACGGTTCTTTTGATACCACACTCAAGGTGTGTAGAAGCTTTGGGCAGATTTTATCACAACTATTAATTTCACTGAAATCGGCCGCTAGGGTTACCCTTGCGATTGAGGGGTAAAAATCTCTTCATATTCAAATATTTTGGTATGCATCCTGTAGAATTATTTAATACGGTTCTTTTGATACCATACTTAAGGTGTGTAGAAGCTTGGGGCTCATGTCAGAAAAGTTTTTAATAATTCATCTAGGGTGGCTGCTCTACATTTTGTTTCATGGGTTTAAGGTTCGCGTTCGGGCAGGTTAATGGCCTAGAGTTTTAATGCAGCTATTTATGTGGCAATGAGGCTTCTTAGATGCTGAAATTCCTGGTTTTACACCTTTTTATATTGAAACTTTTTAATTTGGTCGGGTTATAATCGGCCGCTGGAATCGGCCGCTAACTTCACACCGGTAATCCCACCAAAAACATTTTCATGTAAAATGTTGCCAAGACGAGCCCATATGACTCGCACTGTCAAAAAGTTATCAGATCTCATGCAGTCATCAGATATCAGTTATCAGATCCGTTCGTTACTACAAGAACTATTGTATAACACAAAAGTAATGAACAGTGAATCGATTTTTCACCTTACGCCGATGTGAATGTAGCGAAATGGCCAAGCCACATATTTTGACTAAGGTGTAGAGTTTGTGAAGTTAGGCCTTGTAGAGTTAGGGCGTGTAGTGTTAGAAGCTTGGCTCTACATGAGATCTGATAACTTTTTGACAGTGCGAGTCATATGGGATCGTCTTGGCAACATTTTACATGAAAATGTTTTTGGTGGGATACTAAGTTTACTTCGGATTCGGAAGGTGTTTTCTTGAGAAAAGAACCCGTAAGAAACTCGTCAACACACATCTTTTTTACGTCCATTACAATTTTGGTGTTAGCCCGGAAACATCCTGCACAGAGCCCTGATGACACCAAGCCATTTAATCATTTATGTAATAATTAACATTGTAATAGGCTTTCAAACTAAGATTTCTTTTAACTACTGCTTTGAATTTGGTTTCTGATAAATTTAAAATGGCCTCAGGTATTTTATAATACATTTTTACGCATAAACCCAAGAAAGATGTGTTTACTTTTGACAATCTGTATTTTGGTATTTTGAATATGTCTGTCACAATTTTTCATAAAAGAGGCCTGATTTTTTCTTACATACATAATATTTTCATAAATATATTGACATGGCAGCGTCATTATATTTATAGTTTAAACAATTCCCTCAGGGAATCTCGTGATCTCTTAGCTCTTATTGCTCTCTTGGAGAATAAATATGGAACCAACATCAGCTGCTCTGCCCCAGAGTAAAATACCGTAAGACATTACACTATAAAAATAGCTGTATTAAACTAATCGAGCTGTCTGTACATCTGCCAAAAGAAAAACATTAGATAGATGTTACCATTGAGGAATAATCACCCTTAAACGTTTCCCATGTTAGTCTAAAGGAAACGAGTGTAAACACAACTCGCACGCGCTTAAAGAACTTTTTAATACAGTTGCTCAAAAAGTGGCGTATTGCAGGAACGTATATCGTTGGGGATGTGGGCTTTTTATTACACACTCGTGTTTTTCTTCGCCATTCCCGCACTAGTGCGTTTTCTTTCCCAACTGTCAAAATAATGTATATTATAAAAGAAAAACCAACCATGAAGGTTTGACAAAAAAAGAACAAAGTAGTTTTTATGTTTCATGCAAATACGTAGATATTTTTTTTTAAAGAAGTTACTAATTTGTTTCAATATCAGATTTAATGATTTGATTGAATGAGTTAGGTTAGGTTTCATTTCATGTCACTTAATTTCATTTTCATTTCATATCAATAAAGAGATTCTACTGTAGACGGCTGTGTGGGCATAGTCTCCTTTATCCACCAGAATGGGTGAAAAAAATATCTCTGCTTAAAGTCTACTTTCTCTATGGTCTACGGTTGCCGCCATTTTCCAGAAATTTTCTTTGCAATTTTAGTTGTTTGATGTGTTTTATTATTTTATTAAATTGCTTCATTTTTTCGCAATTGTATTAAAAATAGTCGTTCAGTATACGTGCGGAACCGTCATTGCAAAGAGTTCCGACAAATGTCAACCCGAGCCGAAGGCAATTCCGCACTTGTAATTTAATATACTATTTCATTGTTCCAATGCAGTGAAGCAATAGAACAATTTAAAACAACACATGTTTGATTTTGTTCGGCTTCGCTCCAAATTTCGGCATGCGAAGCATTCATGCCCACCGATAGTCTATTCACCGAAACAAGTTAATATATCGCCTTCTCACTCATGAATCTGTATGCAAATGAAAAGGACAGATGATCGTCATTAACTGTCAGTGGGTGTAAACAATCGCTTAGAAATATTAAGATGCATCCATAAGGCACATTCGGTACTGCTTAGACGTACGAGCGACAATATAGACTGTAGAGCGGCAGTCGAAAAAGGAACATCTGAACGCGCCGTTGTTTTCTTATCTTGAACCAATCACGTGCGATCTGCTTGCTAACTTGTTTCGGTGAATAGACTAAAGTTGTACCATGTTATAAAGGCAAATATAATTCTATTCTATAAAGAAATGCATTTGTATTCCAGCAACCAAAAATCATACACGTCTCACCGGCGCGCGGCCCACGCTCGTCGTCTGGCGTGCGGCCGCTGCGGACGCGGGTTCATCAGCGAGCGCGGACTGAACTTGCACCGCAGCAGGGGACATAGGACTGATGTAGCGGTATGCACACACACACACACACATACATAATTTGTTGTTGTTGTTTTGTTATAATCACGCTCTATATCCCCGAAGTGGTTGTCACATGATTATTACAACTCAGTCATGTGGGTTTCCTCGCAATGATTTCCCTCACCGTTAACATCTGAAATAAATGAGCCACATATATGACTTTAAAAAAGACACATTGGTGTAGGCTTTATGCATGATAAGAACTTGTTATTACCACTGAGCTATCTTAGATTTGGCAGCAAAATAAGTATTGTCATTAAATAATTTCACTTCTCGCCTTTGCCTGCAATATTATCAGTAAATTAGATACTGGTTCAATTTATAAATCTTGCAGTTTTAGATACCTCATTTATTGGGGAAAACTAAATCAACTATTCAAACAATATAAAAAAGGGCATTTATTTCACAAAATTATGTAGTTTACAATGAATTGGTTTCGGTGTTTACCGCAGTAGGTTTCCCTGTGACGCAGCAAACAGGCTCTCTTTAATAACTAAGTAACATAACAATTATGTGCTGATGGCCATTTTTAATTTTGTTTCAAGTAAAAAGATAAAAAAAAAAAACTGAGGGACCTCATCTCTACTCTATTTAATTATATTCTCTATTTTATTATACTCTAATTTACAAGACATAATTAATTTACAGGAAGAAGACGAGTCGAGCGCTGCCTACCCTTGCAAGGATTGTGATGTAAAATTTCTGACAGAAGATGCTTTGGCCGTACATCTGAGAACCTCTCACCGATTGGATGGAGAAAATGATGGCGATGGGAAAAGGTTAATATGGTGTCTTATACAGAGATTAATAGTTATCCTTATACAGGGTGGCTCATTCAAATCGGTCAGTATGGGAAAGTCTGAAACTATAAGACATACGAAGATTTGTTCTTAGGAACCATGTCACCGATTTTGATAAAAAGAAAAACTTCATTCATATATTAGAAAAAAAAAAACTGTACCCAGCTCGGGAATCAAACCCGGTTGTTTTGAAAAAATAAACTTACACTTTTTCTATTTTGATATCGATTGTGTAGGTCTTAAGCTGTAAATGTCTTCATAAAACATGATGTCTAAAATGAATAAAATGCATTGTTTTTACATACTTTAATTTCTCATTGTAGGTGTTCGAAGTGACCACCATTTTTTTCAATACTATTTTCAACACGTTTAGGTAACGATCTTACTATTGCATTTTGTATCTTCATGTGTCATCATTTGAGTTAAAATTGGCTCTATGGCTGCTTTAAGGTCTTCAACGATGTCATAGCTTGTTTTGTAAACTTCATCCTTAACGTAACCCCATAAAAAATACTCTAGAGGCATTTCTCGTACGGCCTCCAAAAGATCTTCTAATATTGCAAGGTACTTGAATCTGTACACCTAAAACACACTAATGAGTCGGATATTTGATATGGTACCAATTTAGTGCACGGCAGCAATTTCTGTCGTTTTTAAAGTAAGCTTCCAATAAATATAATTGCTCAGAGTTTGTAAAACGCATTTTCCCAACACAAAAATACCGAAGTACTGATTTTCAGTTCCCGCCAAAACATTTAACACTCGAGTTTTCTTTTTTTTCTTTCTTTTTATTGCTATTCGGCCAGTCACACCGAGACGTTCCATTTTAAAATGAGGTTTAACATGTCTGTGTATCTACAATATCTACATACTTACTCTAAGTGGGCTTTTCAATTAATTGTTAGTGTTTAATTACTGTACATAACAAAACTTCCTTAAATGTTTAATGGAATGCAAACAACATGATACGGTGCATGTATGTAATAACTTAATATTAATTAGTAGAGAGGTACAAACAGTCATAGAGACAATTTTACATGCCTGAACTTGTTGAATATTGTAACGGTGGTCATTACGAACACCTACTTTGAGAAATTAAAGTATGTAAAAACAATGCATTTTATTCATTTTAGACATCATGTTTTATGGAGACATTTACAGCTTAAGACCTTCACAATCGATATCAAAATAGAAAAAGTGTAAGTTTATTTTTTCAAAACAACCGGGTTCGATTCCCGAGCTGGGTACAGTTTTTTTTTTCAAATGTATGAATGCAGTTTTTCTTTTTATCAAAATCGGTGACATGGTTCCTAAGAACAAATCTTCGTATGTCTTATAGTTTTAGACTTTCCCATACTGACCGATTTGAATGAGCCACCCTGTATATTAAACGAGAGAGGGTGGATTTTGTGAACCAGCCTGTGTCGCGATGCTAAGAGCTAGAAAATTGGTTCAGGTATCAAATTTAAGGTCTCCGTCTGAAGTTTTACCGAAAACTCATACATTTTCCATAACTGGATTAGTTAAATTGTAAGCGATTTATAAATTGTCGAAATTGGCCCATAGACTTTGCTGATGAACGTCACGAGATTGAATTGATTCGCTCGCGAGCAATTTTCAATTTTGGATTTAAACCGTGGCTGGCAAAAAGCTAGTTTTTGAGTATAAGAAATGCTTTAAATTTTATCATTCACTGAGTCTTGCCTTTTAACATTTTAAAATCTAAAATCTCTCTAGACTCTATAACTGAATGATTAAGACATTATGAGAATATAACAATAAAAAGCTGTGTAGTGTCGGCTTAGATTAGCACTACCCCATTTCTTCCGGTGGGTGTACGTAAGAGGCGACTAACGGTATTGGGGCTTTTTATTTTAATTCCTTTGCTCTGACTACCCCTTCTAGGGATTTATAGCCGTGAGTGTATGTATGTATGTATGTAAATATCGTTATGTTTCAGGGAAGTATGCAAAATTTGTAGTGAAGTATTTTCAAGCAAGGAAGAGTTGACCAATCACAACGAAGAAAGACATTCATTGAAGAGCATGTATCCACGGAAATGTGATTATGTAAGTAGAATATTTTAATTATCTCACTCTCAGAACGAAAGAGGCTCAAGTCCAAAAAAAGTGATATTGAGTTACAATCATAGAGAAACATAAAAAAGTATGCTCAATCCGATGAATAGTAAAACAAAGGCACCTATTGTAAAAAAAACAGGATAGCGAATTTTCCGTCCCTATAACAATAAGTGCCTTTGTGTTACTTCGGATAGAGCATACTTTTTTACGTCTCTCTATGATTCTAACTCAATATCACTATTTTTGGATTGAGCCTCTTTCGTTCTGAGAGAGCGATATATACTCATATTATTACATCTAATACCGTGTGTTGTTTTGTATGCAATAAAGTGTTTAAATAACATACATACATACATATAATTCCCTTGAAGGGGTAGCCAGAGCCGAGGAATTAGAAATTCCTCAGCCACTTTTGGAAAGTAAAGCGGGGAAAAGAGGGTAAAATAAAGATTTTGGTGATGGGTCTCCAAATTCATCGCCCAAAAATCCCTTATGAGCTCCAGTACCGTTAGTCGCCTCTTACGTACACCCACCGGAAGAAATGGGGTAGTGCTATTCTAAGCCGACACTACACAGCATGACAACATATTAAATAAACACAATTGTATTGTCACCAAAACCCAAAGTGTATACAAACTTTCATATTAATCGGTTGACACGGAAGGGGGTGAAATTTGAGTTACTAAATTTGGACCAAGTAAGAAAGAATAAAACAAACACGGGGTATGCTAAATAAAATCGTCTAAAAATGAATAAAAAAAAGGTAAGATCCAAATTTATTATATAAAAAACAACATTTAAAAAATAACATTCAATTCAACAATGAGGCGAGTTAACCCTTCATATGGCAAAGTATGATCAAAAATTCATTGTTTTAGGAATTATGGTGGTCGCTATTTGTCCACTGCCTCATAAAGAGTTAAAATATATATGGGATTTTACAATTTTGGGGTACGTACATGGATAGATGGATAGTAAAAAAGTATGCTCTATCCGATGAATAGTAAAACAAAGGCACTTAATTGATAAAAAAACAGGATGGCGAATTTTCCGTCCCTATAAAAATAAGTGCCTTCCCTCTTGCTCACGTCATCTGCTACACTTAAACGATAAGGAATTCCACTATTTTCAACTTGTCCCACAACCTTACATTACATTTACTTGTGAGGTTCTCATTTCAACTGCATTCACATTACTTTCTCCTTTCTTAACTCTCCTTTCAATATCTTCCTCATATTTATATAAAGGTCTATTATAACCTAGTGCGGGGGTCTTTTTAATAAATGTATAGATGTAGGAGAATTTCCAGACTGTATGAAGTTAAGTAGGCTCATCCCACTCCATAAATCAGGAGATAGTCAGGACTTTACCAATTATAGGCCTATTTCTATTTTGCCAGTTCTCAGTAAAGTTTTTGAAAAAATCATGTCCAACCAAATGCTTTCATATTTCAACAAACATAATATATTCCATGACGAGCAATATGGTTTCACCAAAGGTAGGTCTACTGTAGATGCAGGAGTGTCACTAATGAAACATATTTTTAATTCATGGAAATACTCCCGGGATGCGTTAGGTATATTCTGTGACCTCACAAAAGCTTTTGATTGTGTAAAAAAAGAAATAGCGTTGATTAAACTTAAATATTACGGTTTTGACGAGCAAGCACTGAAATTGATGGCATCATATCTTAATAAAAGAACTTTAAAGGTTGATATTAATGGAACCACGTCGGAAGGATCGGAAATAGAGATGGGCGTTCCTCAAGGTTCTATACTTGGCCCATTACTGTTTCTGATTTACATTAATGATTTACCATTTATGAAATAAAAGTATTCTGAGATAGTTATGTTTGCAGATGACCTGATGATCTTTAATATTTAATGTAGCGAGATCCTCTACATCTCTTGACGACGTAAATAAAGCTATCTCACTGGTATTGCATAGGTTTACTGTAAATAACCTGGTTCTAAATGCCAAAAAAACTAAATGTATTAAATTTAGAAGAAAGAAGAAGAAGAAAAATTGTTTATTTGGCACACAATAATAAAATACAGAGTAAATTTACAACAATAAAAAAAAATGCACCAAAAAGGCACCAACTCAGCATGTGTATGAGAAAGTCAAACAACTTGGTTGATGAATTTCCCATACGCTGGTTTTCAGTTAGCGCCATAACTAAAACTAATATTACAACTTAATATAAATAAGTTAAACAAACAAAAATAATAAAACAACAAAAAGAAAAAAACTAACAAACATACACAAAAAAAAAAAATTTTTTTATTTTTATTCTCTTTAAATTAATGAATTTAGTATATAATATATAACTTCTTTCATACGGCATAACCTCATAAATAATTACAAACAAATATACTGTATATAATATATTTATATATTTACTTACTTTACTTACAATATAATATATTTACTTTACCGAATGTTAGGCAAGTTGATAAAAATATTGTTATTGTTAGTGAAAAAGTAGAATTAGTGAAAGAGACAAAATTCCTAGGGATAATAATTGATTCTAAGTTGCAATGGGGACCCCATATACTAACACTTTCTAAAAGGCTGAGCTCAGCAGCGTATGCCGTGCGTTAGATTAGAGAAATAGCAGAAGTAGAAACAGCTCGCATTGTGTATTTCATTTATTTTCATAGTATTATGTCGTACGGTATTTTATTATGGGGTAAAGCGGCTGATGTTCATAAAGTATTCGTCTTACAAAAGCGAGCTATCCGATCTATTTACATGTTGAGGTCGAGGTATTCGTTGCGAGAAAAATTTAAAGATATTGGCATTTTAACTGTCCCTTGCCAATACATATTTGAGAATTTAATGTATGCTAAAAAGAATATATGCCAATTTAGTAAAGTTAGTGATAGGCATACTGTTAACACTCGAAATAAGGAGAAACTTAACGTACCGAAGTGGAGACTTAATAAAGTAAGTAACTCCTTTATGGGACTATCCCTCAAAATGTTCAACAAACTTCCTTCTGACATATTGGAATTGCCTGTGGCACCTTTTAAAAAGGCAATTAAAGCAATGCTTTTAAAGAAATCTTACTACAGTGTTCAAGATTTACTAAACGACAAGGACCCAACGCGCACATGACCGTGTCTGTAAAGCTTCCCTCGTTATTCCCAGGAATAATTGTCTGGTGAGGATTTTTCTTCTCACGTTATGTGATTGGTTTTTTGTGATGGACAATTTATTTTTATTATGTCAAACTAGCGTTTGGTTTTGTCGCATAGAAAATCTTTTATAAATTAAAAACATGTTAATAAACTGAAATTGTACAAACCATGTTTTGAAAAAATGAAAAAATGTGAATGTAAAGAGTTTCTTTCTCACCTCTTCTCTTTACGATCACCTTCCGAAGCAATTCAATTCAATTTTTCTTCAATGGCCCTTCCGAAGCAACGGAATGATAAATTTAAAAAATTTGACGTTAAAAAAATGTTAGTTTTTAACTTAATTTTGAAAAATAAACTTTTTCACTTACTTTTTTTTTTGGTCACAGTCACAGATAAAATAATAACTGTAATGTACTGTTTTTGGAAAATAAATGAATTTGAATTGGCATTTACCGTTCCTAGTAAACAAACTTCCCAGATATACAAACTTTCACACTTGTTCCACAATCTTACCAACTATTATAATCTCACAACCTCAATCTATTCAAATAATTATACAATAAGAATGCGACGATATAAAATAAATAGATAAAAACACACGGACGTAGTAGGAATATCTGTTGTTGGGGTTAATTCGATAAATTAATTAATAACATAACATAACATAAACGTTCACGCCGAATATCCCCGAAGGGGTTGGCAGAGGTACTAATACTTCTGAACATCACGTGACTTTGTCACCTGGTGTTCAGAGTACCCACGTTTTGCATGGACAGTGTACTCACGTGTTAGGGGCAGGCCTATCGCCGTTTTGTACGAATACACTGTCACATGACTAAGTACAACTCAGCCATGTGGGTTTGCTCACGATGTTTTCCCTCACCGTTAACAACCATGATAAATTAATCACACCCAGGATTTGAACACTAGTCGTTTGCACGATAACCGAGTGTTCTACCCACTGGGCTATTACGGTTGCCCAGTGGGTATTTGGTTGTAAATTAATTAATATCGTTAGAAAAATCTATAAATGACACATAAGACTGAGAAAGGGCTATCGATATATACATACATTCAAGACTTTAGTTCGAACAGAGGTAGGAGAGATAGGTGGAGATTATCGATCGCCAATTTGTTATCTGGATTTCTTTATCATCATTATTTTGTAATCTGTGTATGATTGAGACAAAGGGGATTAAAAAAAGAAAACTAAAAAAAACATTACAAAACTAATTACCATCGTTTTTTGAACGTCAATAATCTAATTTGAATTAAAATGTTGCTTAGGAAAGTAAAAAAAAAGCAACAAGAAACTCTTTACTTTCACATTCTTTTTTTTATAAAATAATTATACTCACAGTAATAAAAATCACCCAAAATGCATCTTGATATTCTTGATATGTTCGGCTGTCGTTGCTAAATAACTGTTTTGACTGTAAAGTTGATGATTTGATTCAGTTTTTGAGAAGTACAGAATAACTTTAGTAATTACAACTATTTTTTTAAATTATATATGTATTGTGAGTTAAACACTTGTATCAATAAGTTGCAACAACAAATACTATATTAAAATGTGTTGGATTGTTTGCTTACCATTTTAACTATTGATATGATACATACATACTCACGGCCATAAATCCCGAAAAGGAGAAGCCAGTGTTTCACATCTAAAAGCTCCTCAGCCACATTCGGTTCATTATGGTCTGAACGCAAATTAAGGTTATGGGAAGAAGAGAGGAATTGAAAACGTTCTTTTAGATAGAAGGGGGTGGCAGGATAGAACAAGATAGAGTAAAGGAGGGTCAAAGTTTGCAAATTTATTTAAATTAAATAAGTTAGATTTAAGTAAGCTTAATATCTTACCCAAATAATTAATTTATCGATCTCACCTTCCAAAGGTTGTCTGGAAGAGATCGCTTTTAGCGATAAGACCGCCAATTGTGCCTCACTGTAAACTGTTTGATCATATTATTACTTTTCTAAATTTGTGTTTGATGTGCAATAAAGAGTTATTCTATTCTATTCTACACAGCTTAATTGCTTAATTAATTAGTAATAATTCCCACATTCGATTATCATGCAAAACAAAGCCTAATTACAATACTCTTTTTATTTATTTATTTGTTAGGCATGCACACAGTACAACATCATATTATATTATAATTTACATAAGACGTATACGTTTTATTCAGATGCAGTACCAGAACAGCATGCACAACATTTCCTATTTTGTTGAACTAATTTACAATACTAAAAGAATATAAATAATTCAAAATAAAGATTATATAAATTTTATTCAGTGGAGTTCGTGTGTAAAAATATTTAAAAAGAGAAGCACAAACAAAAATATTATAAATTAATTTAGATAAAATTGAAATATTAACAATATATTAATGAAACAAAATTAAATTAATTTAAATCTTTTTGTTCATGAAAACCTCATGTGGGGATTATTACTAATAAATAAAGAATAAATAAAGGAAAGAAAAATTTCGAATTAGTAATAATTCGGAGGTAGGAAACGCTAACACTACTTAAACGTGTAAAAGAAATAAAGGATAGAAGAATTTCGCACTGGCAGCCAATTGACACGGTAGCTCAGTTGGCAGAGCGTCGGGGCGTTTACCCGAGGTCGCGGGTTCGATCCCCGCCTGTGTCGAAATTTTTCTTTCCTTTATTTATTCTTTATTTATTAAAATTAAATTAAATTGATTTTCTAAAACTAAAGCTTTAGTAATTGTAAATATATTGTTATTGTATTACATTACTTGTGGATCGGCCCCGCTTCGCACGGGTAGCGTAGTTTTAAAAATATCGGAGGTTTCTTTAATCACTGCTCAAGCGTTATGAAATTAGCGCCTTTATTACAACTTACAGCACTCATGTCTGAATATAGTGTAACTTTGTGATTTTGAAAGCGCTTTTATGAACGGTTCAGATCAGTATCTCCGAAATTAAGCTATATTTTAGGTTTAAATTGATGCAACTACTGGCGCCATCTAGTACGTAATATGTAAATTAGTAAGGATTTGGTTTTGATCGCGTGCGACTATTATGTTTCATGTATAATTTTGGTGTTTCTGTACCGATTTCTATGATTCTTTTTTTTATTGAGTAGGTAATAATGTTAACTTTAAATAAGGGTGATTGATGTAATCAGAATGCTCCGAACTGCTAAGATCAGGAGTTACACGTGTTGTTGTGAGTCAACCATAAAAGATAGACATATGCTGTTGAGGAATATTTTTAGACAATTTTATGTAGAATATTTCCGCCATACGGGTTTTCTATGTAACTTTAACCATTAAGGCTGCAAAAGCGACGGAAGCTTAAATAATGGAGTAACTTCTCCCGTTTTCCCAAAATTTCCCAAAATTCCCCTTCACTACTCTGCTGAAAAGTATACTATAACCTGCCCAGGAGTATGAAAAATAATTGTACCAATTTTCGTTGAAATCCGTCGAGTAGTTTTTGTTTCCATAAGGAACATACAAACCGACAGACAGACAGACAGACCAAAATTTTACTGATTGCATTTTTGGCATCAGTATCGATCCCTAATCACCCCCTGAAAGTTATTTTGAAAATATATTTCATGTACAAAATTGACCTCTCTACAGTAGATAAGTATAGATTTCTTTACATTTGTTACGAAACGAACGTAGAAAGTCATGATAAATATCAGGAGGAGTCCATTCCTCTTTATTATTACAAATGGAGTTATATAAATATTATATAATTCGTCTATTATACATGAAAAATCCAACTAAAACGCGTCTGGCAGTGCCGTTGCCAGCTGTCTAGCTCCCGCGCGCACTGGCTGCACGTCCCCTTAGCTCTGGCTACCCCTTCTTGGGATTTATAGTCGTGAGTATATGTATATGTATGTAAATTAATTAGTAATCATTCCCACATTCGATTTTTATGCAAAGCAAGACCTAATTATAATAATAAATAAAGAATAAATAAAGGAAAGAAAAATTTCGAATTGCCAACGCGAAATTCTTCTGTCTTTTATTTCTTTTACACGTTTAAGTAGTGTTCCTTCTCTCTTCCTTTCTTTAGTTCCTTTATTTATTCTTTATTTATTAGTAATAATCCCCACATTAGAGTTTCAAGCAAAACAAAGCCTTATTACAATACTTTATGCGTCTATTATAAATGTAAAATCCAAGTAAATGGTATCTGGCAGTGCGAGTGCGTGGTGTCCAGTTCCCGCGCGCACTGGCTGCACGTCCGCGGCGCGCACCCCGCGCTGCGCCCGCACTACCGCTCGCTGCGCCGCCAGCTCTACCTGTGCGAGCTGTGCGGACGCCCGTTCAAGGTATACTATACTGATACATACATACATACATATACTATACTAATACATACATTCATATACTATACTAATACATACATACATATACTATACTAATACATACATACTTATACTATTGTTAAGCCGCACTATCATAACATAGTGCTGCGCCTTTCCCAAAGGGTTGGTAAAGAATATAATTAAAAGGACTGTATTTTATAGGTGGCGACATCTGGTGTAAAAGTATGTACATTAAAACCATCAGAGGCATATTGATATGTTAAGTTAGATCTTACTATTGCTCAACAGATGTCGCTAGTAATTACGTAATAAAGAATATTCTCGATCAATGTAAAACAACCGTTAGGAACATTAGAACTTTCTGTTTCTTCCAGAGCATTCGAAATAATAGAGAACCGTTTTAACGGTCGATTTGCTATGTATTCTAGAAGCTTCCGCTATTGTTGTACAGAGGGCACTTGTAATGCCCAATTATCCAACTGAATCACAATTAATATAGATTTCGAAGAGTGAACACAAGCGTCTTTTATTCCCTCCTGGATACGGAACCTCCCAGACAGAGGACGTCGGCGCATTTCCACCTCCACGAATAATCATTTGGCGCTCAACGTAAAAAGGAAGAAAAGTAAATCGAAAATCCCTGAGAGAAAATAGCTGGAATCCTGCTGAGACTACGTCGTTTTTGGGACAGAAAAACCACCGAAGGAGAAGATTGAGAAGCTACCAGGATTGTGAGAGGGCTAAGTATCGGCCTGAAATCGTGAGTTGGTTGTTTTTTCCTATCTTTCCTCATTCCTTTAGGGTTAACTCTGTCTGGGAGGTTATGTTGTATTTGTAGTGTAATCTCGTTTAGACTGCTTATTTTTATCACTGTGTTCATTTAAACCGTGTTAATTGTCAATTTATTGTTATACCGTTCCATATATATCGATAATCTACCCACGAATAACGTGTCTTAGCTTAAAAAGAGGAAGGCGTCGTAAACGCCTTTCGGTCAGATATAATTACTCGATATATACCTATATCGATAATCTACCCACTAACAACGTGTCTTAGCTTAGGATTTGTGTCCCGAACACTAAAAGAGGGAGGCGTCTTAAACGCCTTTCGGTCAGATATAATTACTCGATATATACCTATATCGATAGTCTACCCACTCACAACGTGTCTTAGTTCAGGATGGGTATCCTAAACACTAAAAGAGGGAGGCGTCTTAAACGCCTTTCGGTCAGATAGAAATACTCGATATCTATTAATCTAAAAATTAACAAAACCGTACCAATAACTAATGAAACCGTACCAATAACTAAACAAACCTTTATACCTATTAACCAAATAACACCCATATTAATAACCAATCCATTCCTTTATTTAACCAAACCCATACCCAATTCCAATTCTAACAGTTTCCCAACCGCAACACCAGCTCACGTCTTATTGGGCCGATCACTGACAGCCCTCCCAGAACACGACCTGACTGATGTACCAGAATGTTTTGTCAACTCCAACAGATATACCAGAGCTTCTGAAGGCGGTGGTCCAGCTTTGGAACCTCGGACCATCGTGCTGATCAAGGACAGCAGGACACCCCCGTGTCAGTGCCGCCTGGGGAAGATCGAGCAAGCTCACCTCGGGGCGGATGACGTCGGTCGAGTGGCTACCATTAAAACAGCCAACAGGCTTATAAAGCGGGCATTCAACAATATATGTCCGTTACCACTACCATCACAAATGTAAATTTGGGAAGTTGGATGCAATCCAAAGAACACCACAAAGAATAGAATTTGAAACCCTTACACCGAGACGATGCTTGATTTAAATTACTGAACTCAATTAGCGGAAACTAGCAGTAAATTTTTACCGAAGATTACTAAATAATACTGAAGTTTAAGAAGCCAAAAATTACCAGAATATATAACATTAAAGACTTATCCGTTCCAAGCTGATCATTCGACACGACGCCGACGAAGAAATCCCAAGGCCGGAAGTCCAGATGAAGAAAGAAAACATTTAGAATTAGTTAGATATAAGTTATGTTCCGTTTTTAATCAATTTATGTTTAACAATAAATCTTTATTATTCCTGTGTTTTAATTCAAAATTAGATTAGTAAGTATAGGCTTGTCAGTTAGGTAGGCCAGGGTCATATATGTTACTTCACCATACCAAAAAAATACAGTGCCTTTTGGGGGGAGCATGTTAAGCCGCACTATCATAACATAGTGCTGCGCCTTTCCCAAAGGGTTGGTAAAGAATATAATTAAAAGGACTGTATTTTATAGGTGGCGACATCTGGTGTAAAAGTATGTACATTAAAACCATCAGAGGCATATTGATATGTTAAGTTAGATCTTACTATTGCTCAACAGATGTCGCTAGTAATTACGTAATAAAGAAAATTCTCGATCAATGTAAAACAACCGTTAGGAACATTAGAACTTTCTGTTTCTTCCAGAGCATTCGAAATAATAGAGAACCGTTTTAACGGTCGATTTGCTATGTATTCTAGAAGCTTCCGCTATTGTTGTACAGAGGGCACTTGTAATGCCCAATTATCCAACTGAATCACAATTAATATAGATTTCGAAGAGTGAATACAAGCGTCTTTTATTCCCTCCTGAAAACGGAACCTCCCGGACCCCTGGACGTCGGCACCTTACCAGCTCTACGAATAATCAACTATACTAATCATAAATAAAGGAAAGAAAAATTTCGACACCGGCGGGGATCGAACCTGCGACCTCGGGTATACGCCCCCGTCGCTCTACAAATTGAGCTACCGTGTCAATGGCTTTCAGTGCGAAATTCTTCTATCCTTTGTTTCTGTTTACACTTTTAAGTAGTGTTTGCGTTCCCTACCTCCGAAGTGTAGGGTCAACTTCAGGGAGTGTGGAGGTTTTGAAATAAAACCCAAAATACACGCGGTACACTTCGTATAATTTCATCTTTCACAACCACTTGCCGATACAACGGACTACTGACAATTGCCCCCGCAAAAACAGAGATCGTATATTTATACCTTACCTAACCTTAAGTCAGTTGACTGTCAGTTGATTTAAATCAACTGACAGTCTCATCAATAATACTCCACTCAAATCTACATAATCATTATTATAACTCATTTATAAATAAATAATAACATTTTAGAAATGAGTATTTACCAAAATTATGGATTTAATTACAATCATTATTTTAATCAGCGTGAGCTGTTTTGAAGTAAAGTCAAACTAGTATCTCATTATTCATACACGACACCACTAATACTTATTAAATAGGTAAACAATATGATTACACAATAAAACTATACAGTTTATAAATTATAAATAGTATAAATTATACAGTATAATAGCCAATCATAGCACACTCATTATTATAAGCTTACAGCTCGGCCTTCCTGTTATAAGCGAGTCCCTTCGCTTTTGGAAATATTTTTAAAGAATTAATAAAACTTTATTATATTATATATTTTTTTATACATAGGTAAGTTCTTGAAATAACTTGTAAATCCTGGTAACAAGTGATTCAAAATTAACAGGTCCTAATGTGTTAATCCGTACTAATGTTTCATAATTGCGATTGCATTAACTTTTTATACATATATATGCACACACATATCATACACATAGTTTTACAGACATTTACACATTATTTACACATTCAATATACATATATATTTTTATTTACATATTCTACACATTACACACTAACAATGTATTTTTTTATTTTTTATTTATACGAATTGTAATATTAAGCACATAAATATAGAATAGAATAGAACTCATAATGGTACTCATCACGTACCTCCTCCTCACAGTCCATATATGTCCCCACCAAGGGGCTCCAGCCCACCCTACATAGGGCGATCTGGCCACAGTCCACCACGCCGGCCAATTGCGGGCTGGCAGACCAACGACCACCACCGCAACAGTAGCCGGGAGCGACGGCCCAACGTGCCCTCGGAAGCACGGAATCATCTTAATTCTCGGATAGTCAGGTGATTCAAGCCTGCAATATCCCTCCAAACTCGGTCAAATCTTACAAATCAAATTTGTAAGGTGATCACCCCCCCGGGGATCGAACTCGAGACCTCCGCACCCGAAACCAAGCGCTCAACCGCGAGGCCATGGAGGCAGTCATCACAGTTAAAACATTTTACAAAGATTACACTGCTAAACAGAAGCACAATTGGTGGCTTAAAACTATCTCTTCCAGACAACTCTTCAATGGAGAGATCAATACGTTAGTAAAAAGAATAGGCAGATTCACAACTCACATACTCGTGAGGTTATAACTTAATTATTAATTATTTGTTTATATATTATATCGTACTTATGTGATTTTTATATATATTTTTTTATTTATTCACTATTTAAATCGCTTAGATCATTACTGCCTTCTAGGTATGACTGTCATTAGGGAGTGCTTTTAAGACGCGGTACGAGCCTTAATGTCACAATCAGAACTACTATGGTGGTTGCTATGGAAATATATTATACTGTATGGGACCCCATGTATCAAGTTTATATAAAAATGCTTCAACAAAATCGAAATAAGTGTATTAAACACCTCACTATAGATTTCCATATTTAGACAACCTTCCTAACTTCATCATCATCATCATCATCATCAGCCACTGGACGTTCTAACTTTAAAACCCTTAAGATGTACAAAGGACACTAGGGATCAACTAATTTTATTGAAAACCATCCATAAAAAGGACTTGTAATCAAGGTTAAACTTCAGCTGTTCGTCCTACAATACTAGAATCCGATTCACATTCCGCACCCCATTTTCCGAATATGACATTTTTTCTTTTTTTATTGAGCATTTATTCATTTTAAATACTTTTGTAAACAGTTGGACTTTGTTGAATCAGCCGATCAACCTTTAATGTTCGAGTCCTAAAACTTTCTCATGATATAATTATTTAGATTATGAATTTATTTATGTTAAAGTATGTATTTTAAGTACTTTTATCCATCAATATATGTATCTTATCTTGCCATACAACGCGGTAACGCTTCCAGCATCTTAGGTACCCTTTCCCGATAAGAGGAACTGGAAGAAGTTTTTAGATTTTAAGTTAGGTTTTTTTTTTTTTTTAATAATATAAAATTTTTCTTTTTTTAAATTTATATATGCCTGACCATGATAATTTAATGTACAGGGTTTATTAATTTTTCCTACCTTGACTTTTATTTAGTAAGCTTTATGATAATGGTAAGCTAGTTCTAAATAAGCTCTTATTGATTGTGTACCGAAAATAATAATTTCCTTGGAAAATAATAGTTGCACGGGGATTTGCTATAACTAACTCATATGGCCAATAGAAAGGAGTTTCCCGTTTCTGATTTGACTCAAGAGCATTCTGCTCCCGGAAAAACTGTCCGTCCACTCTTGGTCTTAGTACCTATGCTGACTTGTACCTAGTCAATATACTTCGTACCAGATACCTTAAGTTGCTAGATTAATAAATCGCGCGCATAGCACACTATTACGCTGAGCAATTTCTGATTTATTCTCTGATTGATTATTGTTACTTTTGTGTTTAAATTACACCATCTGAATTTATTACTGAATAATCTTTTGTAACATAAATTACCCTTTTATTCCCTCAATATGGATAACTTTATATATTATCTTACATAAATATTTATTTTTGTATTTGATGTTTATTACCACTTTTTAAATATAAATATACCTACTTCAAAATTAGTACCATATATGACAAAGAATCTTATTTAGGTATACTTAATAATAATAATATCATAATTAATTATACATGTACATGTTTTTAAAATCTTGTTATATTCGCTTGGTCTGGTGGGGATGACAATCTGATGCCTTCAAACGAATTCATCTCTATAAACTATCCATATCATAACCAATGTACAATTATTTTGTTTTAAATACTTATTTTAATTTGCAATTTTCTATATCAACTTCAAAATTAGTATACTATACTATAACTATTGGTAGAAACTTTAGAGGTCATCCTTGCTTGAAATATTGTGTACAGTTTGTTTCTCTAATAAATATTAAGCTATGGTAAAATGTACATAATTTTGATTTATACCATTTTAATTTATTTTTACCTTCCCCTGCTCGTGGTTCTAATTATATTTTTAACAAATGGAAGCAGGGCGAAGATTTGAGGTAAAATCTACAGTTATAGTCTTGACAGTTATGATGAGCGGCACTTTTAAAGTACAAAAACAATGTTAAGATTATATATTAATTGTGCTTCACTTATGTATATAGATTGACAAGACAAAGATGACAGCGATATCCAAAAATAATACACGGTGTGCTTAAATAAGTTAGAGTGGGTGACCCTAGTGTGGCGGATTCTATACTAGCCCTATAAAAATTCACGTATTTGACATTTTAGCCCATACGTACACTTTATCGTAATTGATATATTGTGATGATAGAAGTTATTATTTGTTTTATAATATATTTGCATCGAAATCTTTTATTTCGGATCCAAAGCAAAGCATATAAAATGGTAATAATTACAGTCCTAATTTGGACATGAATGGCTAAAAATTTAATATTTCCCGAAGGATATGCAATGGATTTAGATTCTGTGCTAATGATTATGAATTAAATACCAGAATTAACGAAAATAAGACAATTATAATTCACACAGACAGTTCATCTTGATGCCTAAGCCGTTGTAGGCAGCTATCGTGTCCGCGAGAGGATCACAGGTATACAGGAGGTATACCCTTGTTGACGTTTATGCTATGATGTTTATCACTCTCTACCAACCCATGCACCTATACATCAGCATATCTATTATGGTTAAGATATCTCAAAGCTACTAAAGATTTTGGCTAAAAATTACTTAAGATTTAAGAAAACTTCAGAAGAAAAGTATTGAATGTTTGATGCTGATTTGGTTTATATGGCAAATAAAACATAGTCTCCACCGATGTACGTCTTTATCGTTCGTTTTACGTTCTGAACTTCTACGTTGTAGTTGTAATGCTCACGGGATTTATCAGAGCCCTACCTATAGCCCTGAGTAGAGGTATACCCTTTGGAACTATCATATCAAAGTTGAGCTCTCTGGCTTTAGTAGGTTTTATGATAGAGCGTGACTTACAACCTCTACACAGCAATTTAGTGCTACCCCATTTACTTTGATGTCAGTTAAGTATTTATCAAGTTCCAGGTCTAAAGCTGAACTTGAGCTATTTCATTGTTTTTCATTTTTATCCTTCGGATTACCCTTCTTGGTATGTATATATTTTTTTTTTGTTCGCTGCAATGAACTGACAAATGAGAAGACTTTTCCAGCCAGACCAGGTGAACAAGGCGGTCATAATTATAATAATTTATCTTTGATATTGTTGATATTATTTAATTTAAGTAATGGAATTTAGTTTTATTATTGATATTCAAATACACTATCTTATTAATTTGCAATACTGAATATTAATGCAAAAAATATAAAATGTATACAAAACAGGAACAATACATTCACAAATTGTAACTATGATCAATTTTTGAAACAGAATATTCAATTCATTAAATCAGTAGTAGTCCCCATTTGATGTAAATATTAAATATTGGTTTCAATATCATTACATCAATAAGGCCTCCGCGACAAAGTGAAAATTCCGGCATCTGCCCAACAGGTTCGCCCAGTCCGGAGACACAAATATAACAAACTTTTTGAAATTACCCGAAAATTCAAATCGTTTTCTATTATTATTATTTTAGATTGAGCTACAATTAAACACATTCGTAAAACCTTACATTAAGAATTTGTAAATCTACCTAGCATTAATTGAGTTTATATAGTTAAATAATTACAAGTTGTATTTTGCCCTTTTCGGTAAATAAATTTGAATTTGAAGCATCTTGTCCATCGCAAAAGCAGAGTACATTTGCGATCAATTTTTCGCCTTGAGAATCATTCAAGATGTTCACCATATTGACCAACTTTAACCGTATTAAAGAAATTAAAAACTTGTTCGGGTTTAAGCAGCTGCCTGCGCACCTACCCTACACCGTGCAGCAGACAATCTACATCCTGGCGCCCATTAATTTTACATTAATTTAGTAGATTGTTTTTGGCGTAATAATATTGATCAAGCGATTCTCCGTACTGAACTCTTTCAGCCAGCATCTCAGACAAAATAAACAATAGCTCATCCATTATCATTTACCCTACGTCGTTTCAAACTAAGCGACCCAACCAAAGAGCTGCGGTTACTGTCTATTTTATTTTGGGAATAGTATCCACCCTCGCGTTTGCGTGCACAATGCTGTGAACATCGCTCCCTGCTATTTTCTCGTCCTCGCGCTAGGCGAACGCTCTCGTGTACGCCGAACCGGCTTACGAAGAGACCTCTCCGCTGTTATTGGACTATTCGTTGTTCACCTGTTCACCTCGATTGACCTCGGTATCACGCTCCCGTAATACCCACGGTCGGTTTACCTCGGTATCACGCTCCCGTAATACCCACGGTCGATTTACCTCGGTATCACGCTCCCGTAATACCCACGGTTGTCGATTGACCTCGGTACCACGCTCCCGTAATACCCACGGTCGTTCAGCATAGCGCTTCCTGTCATCTCCAACACCTCCGTGTTGACTGGCTTTTTTTTTTTTGGCACCTCCATGCCAATTCTGCGCTCAATCTATCGTAACTGAGGCTACGACTCCTGCTCTCTTCTCGATCCATGGTGGAGAACTGAAACTGACAAATTTCAGCTTAGTAAACAATCAAGCCAACCCTCAGTACACATACTTTAGTTTCTTTGATCTCAATGGGCCTAACAATTAGTATAACGCAAATCCAATTTTCTTTTATTGAAATGTAAGGCGACCTTCGCAAATGTAACTTAAATATTTCACTGATAACAAATGTACGGCTGACTATTTTATTAGAAGGTAGTTGTTAAAAGTTTCAAAATGTTTAATTCTTACTTTGTATTGCAAACTAATATTTAAACAGTTACTTTATTAATCCTTGGTCATGTAATTCTCTTACGGACTCACGGTATTATCTTACACACGCTTTGTACAGCTTTACAGGGGACCGAAGAAAATGTATAATACCTACTTGGTTTAATAAAGAATATTTTGATTTTGACGTTTTTACCTCTTACGTGAATAATATGAAGACACTACAATAAGCGGGTGACTATCTCAAATTTAAAATAAATAATTAAGATATTATGCATCATGATGAGTATTAAAACAACTATGTGTTCCTTCGTATTATGTTCCAAAACTAGATTTATAAACATAAAAGGCCTCAATATTTTTCTATTTTATTTTTTTAAACTTACAGGTTTGCTAAAATTTTACTAGCAGTAGTAGTAGTAATTTGTAGCAAACCTATGGTAAGTTTGCAGTTGAGTTGTACAAAATATAAAAAAACAACCTGGATACTCACAACCAGGCATGGTGTAAGCAATGCGAGCAATGCATCACACGTAATATCGCTCGGACGCGTACTGATACATTACACATTACTCGACCGTTCCAAACATCACACTTAGCATGGCCTTACATTTCATTCCATTACACTACCATAGAGCACTGCAGTGTGATGCTGCGTGATTGATCGGTAACGAACGTATGGGTAAGCAAATGAAAGTGATACTTAAAACGATAGCAATAAAAATATCCTAAAGTCAATAGTTGTTTTAATTATAATAGCAAAAAGTTTTAAATTGTATTCAAAGAGTTCGGTTAACATCGATGAATCCCGTCAACATTCGTCTCAGGCATGTATTTTATTTAATTCAGTGTAACTAAAACTCTTACTACATTAAAATCAAATTGTAGTTTTCTAGGTTTACAATTAATGCATTAAGTTTTCATAATTTTGGATTAGCACCGGGACATTCAATTTATTTCTAAAATCAAGTTCAATATAATTTATCGATTGATTTTGATAATTGTTTGATATTTAAAATCGTGTTATCTTGACATACATTTCGAATCTTTGTAAACATCAAATGAATCCATGCACATTGCTAGTCCTAAGCCTGGACCACACTTGAGTTAAATAAACGCGAGTAAAAGTATGATGACAAAATAACTTTATTCAAAAACGTATAAATATTTAAAAAGTAATGGATACATTTCTTCTCTAATCCCGTCTTACTCGCTCACGTAATTCTATAACTACCTATAACACTGCTATTCTACCTCATGTGATATATTTATATTCCCATTACACGAAATATTTAATTAATTACACAACACCACACGCCTGATAGTAGGAATTGTTAGATCGTAGCATCACATGTAATGCTTTAAACAGATGTTGTAATGCCATATGTCATAATTTCAAAGTGTACTGTTTTCGCACGTGTACTCACAATCATAAACGAAAAATGTTTTAGAAAATTCACTATACTGTATATCGATCCAACATTTCAATATTATTCGATAATCAGAGATTCGATAATAGCTTTGAAAAAAAAAACAATCTGAGCTATCGGGAAAAAAAGGACTAGATATCAGGCTCAAGTATGTAACAGATTAACACTCTTATGTATCGCCCCTATGTTTTTGAGAATAAATGAAAATTCTTTTAAAATACTTTCTTGCCTTCAATTGAAATAGACTTTATTATTTACGACTGTTTATGGATGCTATTTTATAAAGAAGAAGGCAATTTCACCATACCAAGGATTCTAATTACGCAAACACAAAAAAAAAGAACAGGGTACTTACGTAGGCGCAGTACGAAAAACGTGATATTTTTCGCCTATCCTCACTTCTGAGTTGTAGGGTCAACTTCAGGGAGTGTGGAGGTTTTGAAATAAAACCCAAAATACACGCGGTACACTTCGTATAATTTCATCTTTCACAACCACTTGCCGATACAACGGACTACTGACAATTGCCCCCGCAAAAACAGAGATCGTATATTTATACCTTACCTAACCTTAAGTCAGTTGACTGTCAGTTGATTTAAATCAACTGACAGTCTCATCAATAATACTCCACTCAAATCTACATAATCATTATTATAACTCATTTATAAATAAATAATAACATTTTAGAAATGAGTATTTACCAAAATTATGGATTTAATTACAATCATTATTTTAATCAGCGTGAGCTGTTTTGAAGTAAAGTCAAACTAGTATCTCATTATTCATACACGACACCACTAATACTTATTAAATAGGTAAACAATATGATTACACAATAAAACTATACAGTTTATAAATTATAAATAGTATAAATTATACAGTATAATAGCCAATCATAGCACACTCATTATTATAAGCTTACAGAAGTTTTTACTAATTCGGTAGGCCACTTACCTACCTTTTCAGATAGAATACAAATATTGAGAACGCCAAACTATCACATAATTTGAATGTTTTTGTTCATGAAAACCTCATGTCGGGATTATTACTAACAAATAAATTTAATTATTTTATTCCTTCATTTATGAGTAATAATCCTCACATGAGGTTTTCATAAACAAAAACATTCAAATTATGTGATAGTTTGGCGTTCTCAATATTTGTATTCTATTTGAAAAGTTAGACATGAGAAAACATTCAAATTATAGTATAGTATTTACTAAGACTTTCACGATTGCACATTATAATTAAAACAACTGTTGACTTTCAATCGCGTGCTTTTACATGTTTTTTTAAAGCTCGACGTTTCGAAAACTTATCAATTATCATGGTCACTGGAAGAGTTTAAAATAACAGATTGAAATATCCGAAAGTCAATAGTTTTATTAATTTAAGGTATGGTGTTCATTTTTATGCACTACTAGCTTTTTGCCCCGCGACTTCGTCCGCGTGGACTTCATTTTTTGCATCCAGTTTACATAATACCAAAATACCGAAACACTATCTCAACTTCTGTTTTTTATATTTATAATCCCGCGGGCATTGTAAATGACATAAAGGACATTGAGGCTTTTTAAGTGATTGTTGGGCGATGCAGTTTGTGACCCATTACTAACAACCTTTACGAGGGCTGCTATTTATGTATCCGGAACTGGCCACTTACAGAACAATAATTTAAAAAGTAATTACATCATTTAAAAATAGAACTCTTTAGCTTTAGAATACATTTATTTTTATGTGACTGTCAATTGTTTTCACATCGTAGCGTCATTTTGAAAATTGCGTGTCTTCACCACCATGGATTTAACTCGTGAACATTTTCGTGCCATGATTTTTTACGATTTTCGGCGTGGTCTAACTCAAAAACAGTGCATCGATCAGCTTACTTCAACTTTTGGGGATGAAGCACCCTCAAAGACCACTGTGTATCACTGGTTTAGCGAGTTTAATCGTGGACGATCTAAGCTTACTGATGAAATTAAAGAAGGTCGCCCTAAAACGGTCGTTGTACCTCAAAACATCGATGCTGTCCGGGAACTAATAACTCAAGATCGTCATGTTACATATCGTGAGATAGAGGCATCTCTGGGCATTAGTATGACGAGCATACATAAGATACTTCATGAACATTTAGCTGTAAAAAAAATTTGCTCCCGTTGGATTCCGCACAACTTGAGTATTGATCAAAAACAGGCTCGTGTCGATTGGTGCAAAGAAATGTTAAAAAAATACAACCGTGGTGCGTCAAAAGCTGTTTATAATATCTACACAGGTGACGAATCTTGGATCTACGCTTACGACCCCGAAACTAAGCAGCAGTCCACGGTGTGGGTGTTCCAAGATGAGCCGAACCCAACAAAAGTTATTCGTGCAAAAAGCACATTGAAGCAAATGGTCGCTTGTTTTTTTGGTATAAATGGCCATGTAGCTACAGTGCCTTTAGAGAATCGTAAAACTGTTAATTCGGAGTGGTATACGACCATTTGTTTGCCGGAAGTCTTTGAACAAATAAGAAAGACTAACCGACAACGTAGAATCATTCTGCATCACGACAATGCTAGCTGTCACAGGTCGGCCGTCACAACTCAGTTTTTAGAAGCTCAAAAGATCGAATTGACAGGTCATCCGCCGTACAGCCCTGATTTGGCACCCAATGATTTTTATTTATTTCCAAATGTGAAGAAAAAATTACGTGGTCAACGTTTTTCGAGCCGCGAAGAGGCAGTCGATGCGTTCAAAATGCACGTTTTGGAGATACCTCAGTCTGAGTGGAAAAAGTGCTATGAAAATTGGTTTCAACGCATGCAAAAGTGTATAGATCTGAGCGGCGAATATTTTGAGAAGCAATAAAACCATATTAATTGATATATGTTTGTTTCTTTTTTTTATTCCGGATACATAAATAGCAGCCCTCGTATTAACCTATCTTTTATCAATATATTTCCAAAATTGGATGAAGAATCTCCGAAGCTATGGCTACCCTTTTATGGAATTTATGGTTGTTAGCATATATTCATGAATGATTGATAGATGGATTTCATAAATTCAATCGCACCAAGTTTTATTATAAAATGTAAAAAAACTCTATATTAACTTTCATTTGCTATATCAACCCGTTAGGGGTTGAGTTCCGAAAATTCCTTTTTAATTGTTCATAAGAATCATGAAACAAATATACCAAGTTTTTATGTTCAGAAATGAGAATATCTTTAGTAAGTACAGATACGGATAGTAGTTTGGCGCTGCGGCGACGGCCCGGTGCTGCCCCCTACACTGACCGTTGGTGATAGTGGGAGATGCTGCTGCGATTGCTCGGCAATATAGGGATGATTAGTGGTGGATCTCCTTCCAAAATAATCGCTAAATTGAAGGGATAGTGCTTGTTATTATTATATATAGTGTTATTTTAAGCTAACAAAACATTTTTTTACAAAAAGCTTGAATTACCTGAGATACGAACCCGGGACGATTGATTCATAATAGTTCTAATTAAATATTCATAGTAGTTAGTTATACCGCTACGCCACGGAGACGTTACCGGGGCGGGGCGGTGTCAAATTTTTATTACGCTTTATTTCATATTAGTCTTACTATTGATAAACAAATTTGTCATTTAAATTGATGAAACCCCTTCATCTTTCCAAAATGAACATTAACAAAGTGTCTGATGTGAATTCCATCGATGATAAAAATAATCGCTGCAATATTTTGAGCCATATATGAGTTAAGGTTTTTTGATGTTCCTATGAGAACTCTTGCGGATTCCTTAGTTTCAAGGAATCGTCGTCGTTTCATTTAGCTTCTAAATTTACATGTTAATATTCGTTTGCAATATAAGTAGATGTAAAAAAAAATGTATACGATGAAAAATATAAATATAATGTAAATATTCTGTGATGAACAGTTCTGGATATAGACTGATTTCACCATGTAATTTAATTAGAAATAATGTATTTAGTCTGTGTCTGTTGTTTGTCCAAAATAAATAAATAATAGTACATCATCCCTCGGGAGTTCCTTATTTTCGGGGATCCATTACCGTACCATTTTTTTATTTTTTTTTTGTTAACCTATTGTGTCCCACTGCTGGGCAAAGGTCTCTCCCTGGATTTTCCATTCATCCCTGCTTTGGGCCTGCTCTCTCCAATCTTTTCGAAATGAGTCCAGGTCATCCCGCCATCTCCTTCTTGGTCTGCCTCTGCGCCGGCGGCCGTTGCTAGGAACCCATTGGGTTACATTTTTAGCCCACCTGTCCGGCGGCATACGGCAGACATGCCCCGCCCAGTCCCACTTCAATTTGGCTGTCTTAGCACCCACGTCGGCTATTTGAGTTTTGGAGCGCAGGTCGGTGTTGCGAATGCGGTCTGTTCGCTTCACACCCAAAATACTGCGCTCAATCGCTCTCTGGCACACCTTGAGTTTGGACTTCTGAGACTCAGTCAGTGACCATGTCTGTGCACCGTAAGTTAGGACAGGCAGGATACACATATCAATGAGTTTACGCTTCAGGGACAACGGTAAGTCGCCCTTCATTAGCGACTTCATGGACCAGAAGCTCTTCCAGGCGTTTTCAATCCTTCGATCGATCTCCTTGTCCTGTCTGGATTCGTACCATTAAGCTTCTAAATTTTGATTTTTATATTAGTTTACAATATTTTACGTTGTTTTAAACGATACACAGCGCCATCTCCAATGCATTTAGTAAGCAAACAATATTATTGATTTCCCATGGGAACATATTTTTTCCGGGATAAAAAGTACCCTATTATTTAATTTAGACTTCTAACTACACGTCTGAAAAATTTCAAAGCAATCGGTTCAGTATTTACGGCGTGAAAGCGGAACAAACAAACAAACAAACAAACTCACTTTCCCATTTATAATATTAGTATGGATTCTATTTAAAGTGGAAGGTAATGTTAGTAGAAGACGACCTCGGAAAAAACATTAGAATCAAATGGAATCCGAGTATAAAAAATAAAAAAGCTGTAAGAAGAGATTGATGGATATGAACGAAGCTAGAGAGGTTTGCCAGGATCGTACAAAGTAGCGATCTATAATCTCTGCCTACCCCAATGGGAACTAACAGCGTGAGAATATGTATGTATTCTATTTAAATATACGAATTTGGTTAAAAAATACGTGAAGATGAGCTGGCTGTTGTAACTTTTATCAGTACAAATAGACAAGTGTAAAAATTTATAATTTGTTATGCAGATGTTGTTTTGTGTTACTTTCTTACGTCATTTTTCGAGGTATTTGCTCCATCTGGCCCAGCCAGCTCATTTTTGGGCTTTTCCGTTCGTTTAGCGTATGTCAATGCAGCCGTAGTACGAGTATATACCGTGTTAGGTTTTTTAGTTGTTCTCTTCTTCATGCGATAACGTTAAAAGATCGGAAAATGAACTGAACACTAACGCAAACGTTCAAGCCGTGTATATCCCCGATGGGGTTGGCAGATGTAACAATACTTCTGAACGTGATGTGACATTGTCACTTGCTGTTCAGAGTACGTGTGCTCGTACTGTACGATTTCTTCCACAGAATGGCATATTTTGCTTACTCGGTATAAACTGATTTTCCACTCAATTTTTTACCGACATCAAAACGGGCGATCGCGTAATCATTTCCACATTATTATAAGTAAGTGAATTAATCAATAAACTTTATACCATATCAAGAGGTATTATTTATCAATATCATTAAACTGTACGAGTAGTACCTTACTAGCCTACCGTACATTTTGGTCCTTCGAGCCGGTAACAAACTGAGAGAAAAATATGTTTATGCCGAGTAAGCAAATTATGCGAATCTGCGGTAGAAATCGTACATGAATACTAACATCATAGGGGGCAGGCCTTATAATATATAAAACCTTACCTGTAAATATTGTTAATACGTTTTATTATTATTTATTTCCTTTTATGTTAGTCGCCTGCGGTTATTTATCATTGTTTAGTTCCTTTTTATTATTTTTCTGCGATTTGTCGATAATATTTTTATTTCTCTGGTTTATGTTATTGTTTTTTATTTTGTTGTTATGGCAACGACGGAGCTGAGAGTTGTCAAGTTTTATTTTATCTTAAACTTTTCTTTAGTGATCAATTTTCATAGTGTTTGTGTACGAAGGTAGGATAGTTTTAAAATATGTTAAAGGATACAATTTTAATACACTTTTGTTGTCTAAAATGATAGCGCAGGCATTAATTTTATTTTTAATGTAAGGCTAGGACATTTTACTTACTGAAATTTATCTGTTTTCATCGTTTTATGTTAACTGAAACTCTTTTTAAAAAATCCTTCTTTTAGGTTTTATTGTCTATTGGGATTTTTTATTGATTGTGAAGATGTTTTTTTATGGAGGAGGAACAAATTGATGATTCTACAAGAGATCCTTAAAAAAGTATATCTTACTGAAGATTTTTTTCTGATAGCTACTACTACCGTTGTTATATTGAACAATCTTTACTACTTGGAGTCCTATTGCTAAAAACACCTAAGAATAATATATATAATTTTATACCCTGGCGGAATTTGATAAACCAGTCAGAGTGGTATTCCGAAGTGACCAATCATTTGGTCTTATTGGCTTGTGGACTATAATTCAGCAAAGATTGATATCTGGACCTTTGTTTTCGCCGGCTATACTACTGGTTTTGGAGATTACTAATACCTTTGCTCCAGCCAGAACGTGGAAGTTCGGAATCGCATCAGTATCGTTATTTGGTTATATTTATTTTATATAATTCCTTATTGTATTATTTTTGTATTGTGTACATCTAATTTTTAATAGACTGGTGTAACTTCTTTCTTGTTTTAATTGTCTCCTTGCTCTCCGCGTTTCGTGTCTTAGGTTTTATTTCCATAAGGGGATTAAGACTTAAGACACGTAACGTTACAGCCTATCGCCGTTTTTGTACGAATGTAGAGGCACATAACTTATTACAAATCAGTCATGTGGGTTTCTGCAGGATGTTTTCTCTCACCGTTAATAAGCAAGATAAATTAACCATACATTCTGTGTACTAAGTATCGGGAATTTGTCAATATAACAAAAAATACAAATTATTCATCTAAATTTATTTTATCGCCTTCAAAATAGGCCCCATCGCTTGCAATACAACATCTCCACCGCTTCACTCAGTCTTCCATACATTTTTCATAGGCTATTTGCGGTATGGCCTTTAGCTCATTTAGCGAATTTTCTTTTACGGCTTCTATCGACTCAAAACGTTTCCCTCGAAGTGGTAATTTTAACTTGGGAAATAAAAAAAAGTCAGACGGAGCCATATCAGGTGAATACGGTGCTTGGTCGAGAACTTTTGTTGAATTTTTCGCTAAAAACTCTTTCACTATAATGGCTGTGTGTGATGGTGCATTATCATGGTGCAGCATCCATGAGTTGTGTTGCCACAAATCTGGACGTTTTCGGCGGATACTCTCACGCAAACGCTTCATGACGCCTAAATAATATTCTTTATTCACTGTTTCTCCCTCTGGAAGGAATTCGGAGTGAACCACACCACGGTAGTCAAAAAAAACTGTCAGCATCACCTTGATTTTGGAGCGACTTTGCTTTGTTTTTTGGGTTTCGGCTCGTTTTCGAGACGCCGCCATTCTGAAGACTGTTGGCTTGTTTGCATGTCGTACTCATAAACCCATGTCTCGTCGCCAGTTATTATAAGTTTAATTAATAAATAAAGATCGGATCCGCAGAAGCTCGGGAAACCATGTCTTCAGCGACATGCTTTCGCTGCGCTTTTTGAACAAAATTGAGCTCTTTTGGAACTAGTCGAGCGGCGACGCGTTTCATGCCTAAAATGTCAATGACAATGTTGTGGACGGACTTAAAAGATATGTTCACCTCACAAGCCAACTCTCTCAGACTCATACGTCGATTTTCGAGCACTAGCTTCTTGATTCTGTCGATGTTTTCTTAGGTCGTAGCGGTTGAAGGTCTACCAGAACGAGGCAAGTCTGCTACTACTTCTCGGCCTTCTTTAAAAGCCTTATACTATTCATAAGCCCTTGTTTTCGATATACACGATTCGCCGTAGGTATTTCGCAACATTTTTAGTGATTCACCACATGAAATATCATTCGAAACACAAAATTTAAGGCACACTCTTTGTTCAACAATATTTTCCATTGTAAAAATCGCCGAGGACTCAAAACTATGACCAACAAAAAAATTAGTTTAAAACAAATTAAATGACAGATCCCGCTCAAATTTTGCGCGCTAAATCAGTACAGTGCTACCAACATTCAGTAAAAAAAATTTGAACGACCTCTTTTACGCGGGTCTTTTTATTGACATATTCCCGATACTTTTTACACAGAGTAGTACATATGACTGTTATAAAAGACACATTAGTGTAGACCCGACTCGATGCCTCTCTGTATGATAACTCCCTACTGCGCTTTAACTAAGTTACAGTAGCAATAAATATGTCCATCGTAAAATAAACCTTACGCCCCACCCCTTAGAGTCAAACTGAGCTGCGTCACCACTCTTTACGTCACGCCTGTCGTGCCCGCTTAAGTTACGTATCCATTGTAAAATTGACCTTACGCGCTCCCCCGTAGAGTCAAATCGAGTTGCGCCACCACGGGCTGCGGCACGCGGGCCCGCCGCGGCTACCGTGCGCGCTGGCGTCGTGCCCCGCGCACTTCTACGACGAGTACCAGCGCCGCCAGCACCTCAAACACGTGCACTGCGACGAGCGCCCGCACCGCTGCCACGTGTGTCAGCTGGCGTTCAAACTGAGAGGGAACCTTAATAGGCATATGGTGGTCAGTATCATAGTCATTCTTCACTTTTACAGGACAAAATACTCCTGCTTTCGAGATTGTAACTCAATATCACTATTTTTGAGTTGAGCCTCTTTCGTTCTGAGAGTGCGATATGGTGGTACGTTGTTTCAAATTTGTATAGATAGCAACTGGTTTAAACACACATAGTATTTCTTCCCGTGACGACTAAGGGTACTGCAGCTTTTTAGGGGATTATTGTCAAGAACTTCAGAGCTTAGATCACGTCACACTTCTCACGTTCAATACATACTACGATACGACGCGACGTCCCAATCGGGACGAATTTGAAGCTTCACTTCTCGCGAGCTTACAAGGTATCTGCCTCTTGTTTTAAATTATACTAACTGACCCAACAGACCTCATACTGTCAAATTTGTTTATAACAAAACTTTAGGCGTTTTTTCCATTACTCTTAGTTCAATCAGGCGTGAGTTTTTGATTGTTCAATTTTTTTCGAGATAAACCGTAACCTAATTGATATTTTGGGTCACTATTTAGCATTCTGCCAAATTTCATTCAAATACGTTGTGTATTTGAGGAGCTTTTCACCTCAAACATACAAAAACTTTCACATTTATAGTATTAATAAGATTTATGTATAAAAGTTTTGAAGCAAGTTAATGTGGTGTCAGGTGCACACGGGCGCCAAGCCGTACAGCTGCGGCGTGTGCGGCGCGCAGTTCACGCAGAGCGGCAGCCGCGACCTGCACCTCCGCACCGTGCACCGCCGCCTGCCGCACCCGCCGCGACAGCGGAAGCGAGCTGCCGCCGCGTGTAACGGAACGACACACGAGACGCCGACTGTCTGAGCATAACTACATTTGTATCGTTCGCGCATCCTAAGAAACAGCGTGGCAAACGAGCTGTGACTGCGTGTAACGGAACGAACGAGACACAGTCCGTTTTAAGTTAAACTAACTACATTTCAACCACCGCGGAGGCGCGGCAAGCGAGCTGGGACTGCGTGTAATGGAACGCGAGATGAAACACCCACCGTGTGAGACTGTTTGTGATGTTCGACTATGCATACTTATGAAACTTTTGAGTCGACATACCCAAGATTTTATAAAATAAATTTATATTTAAAATTTTTTTACTTACAAAAACTAATAAAAAAAAACTTAATCCTAATAGAAAAAATGAATCCATTATATCTTAACAAATTACAAAGAGCATATTTGAAGTAAAAAAAGGTTAAAATGATTATGTCTTAGAACTATTTAAAAAACTATCATACATTAAAAGATATTTATCGTAAAGCATCTGAGGCTGATTACATTTGTTTTATGAAAATTTGACATTTCGTATGCATAGATATTATGGGTAAGATAGTCAGTTTAAAAACGCAGAGAGTGCAGACTGCAATGTGGTGACACTGGCGGAAATGCTGCGCGGCGACGGAGTTGGCCAGGCAACTTGAATTTGCTTGGGGGGCGTCCATAAATTACGTGAGGTTTTTTTTTTTAATTTTTGCCTCTCCCTCCCCCCCTGGTGAGATATCGTGAGATTTTATTCAACCCCCTCCCCCATCCCCGAATCTCACGTGAGATTTTTCAAAATGTGAGTTTCTTACGTAAACGCGTGGGATTGTTATTGTAAAAAGAAAAAAAAACAAATTTGCATCGTGCTTTTATTTACGACTAGTTAAGACTAGTAATCAATATTGCTGAGAGTTTAATTATAACATAACATAACATAAACGTTCACGCCGTTTATCCCCGAAGGGGTTGGCAGAGGTACCAATACTCCTGAACTCACATGGCAAGCGCCATCTAGTTTCCAGAGAAGGTACCCACGTTTTGCTTAGACAGTGTACTCACGTGATAGGGGGCAGGCCTATCGCCGTTTTTGTACGAATACACTGTCACATGACTAAGTACAACTCAGCCATGTGGGTTTCCTCACGATGTTTTCCCTCACCGTTAGCAACCATGTTAAATTAACCACACATATGACTTTAGAAAAGACAAATTGGTGTAGGCCCGTCCCAGGATTGGAACTCACGCCCTTCTGTTTTTCGGGCGGGTGTTCTACCCACTGGACTATCATGTCGCTTTAATTATAAGTGTAATAAAAATTTAACAATAGAATACTTAAATCGTAAATAAAGTAATTAAAAATATAATGTCTACTCTAATTCAGTCCATGGAGAATCATGCACGGTCTCAAGAGAGACTATTGGAACCAACATTTCCATATGATTTTCAGTAAAATCATCTGCTCCTTCAACTTCGTTCTGTTCCCAAACTATGGTGCGGGAAGGTACTCGAACAGCGCGCATTCTGTTAGTGGCAGCAATACCATTCACACCAGTTTTATATATCTAGTGATTTTTAGAATTACTATAGTTATGATAGTTATAGTTGGAGAGAGCCATTGTACTAGCAGTCGATAAGATAATAAAGAAATTAAAATACATAGAAATTATCAAGAAGTTCTGATTGTTTGATTTTATATAAGCATGTCTGGAGCAACAATCTGGATTAAATAGACCAAAATAGTATATTTTTTTTAATTCAATTAGAAAAAAATGCGTGATATTTGCCGAGACCCCCTCTCTCTCCAACGTAAGATTAGATGAGATTTGACTCGACCCCCTCCCCCCCTTATCGCCTCACGTAATTTATGGACGCCCCCTTGTTTTAGATGCGCTCGGAAAAAAAATAGAATTAAGTTCAGTGTGACGATTATGTGTTTTAACTAAGATATGTGGATGAAAATATTTTATTGGTTCTTTAAACACGTATTGATAAATAAATATAGCCAAATCAAAGTCCTTTAAACAAATACTTCTTTTTCCTGGTAGAGAAAATATGTACTAGCTGTGTAGTGTCGGCATAGAATAGCACTACCCCATTTCTTCCGGTGGGTGTACGTAAGAGGCGACTAACGGTATTGGGGCTTTTAAGGGATTTTTGGGCGATGCGGTTGGAGACCCATCACCAACAACCTTTATTTTACCGCATTTTCCCCACTTAACTTCCGAAAGTGGCTGAGGAATTTATAATTCCTTAGCTCTGGCTACCCCTTCTAGGGAATTATAGCCGTGAGTATATGTTTGTATGTACTTATTTTTCCTGGTAGAGAAAATATGACTTATAAAGTAGCATTTATTATAATAAGCTTGTGTATCAATATATATATTAATAGTGTCAAATAAAGCAAATATGTAGATAAAAAATGTGTAGAATGGTTTTGACCTGGCACTATTAGTTGCTGTAAAACATTGTTAAATATTTTAGTTGCCTAGTCATGCTTAAAACCAAAGTGCAAATAATTTTGGAGTTAATTATAATCACAATTGATTTCGACATCTAAAAGCAGATTTTTTTTTCTTTTACAGTATTACACAAAACAAACTTGCCTTGTAGTGCCGGCTTAGAATGCCACTGCGCCTAACTTCCCATGGGTGAATACATACATACATACATATACTCACGGCTTTAAATCCCTTAAAGGGGTAGCCAGAGCTAGGGAATTAGAAATTCCTCAGCCACTTTTGGAAAGTTCATTGGGGAAAAGATGCTAAAATAAAGGTTGTTGGGTCTCCAACCGCATCGCCAAAAAATCCCTTAAAAGCCCCAATACCGTTAGTCGCCTCTTACGTACACCCACCGGAAGAAATGGGATAGTGCTATACTAAGCCGACACTACACAGCAATATGGGTGAATAATACTGTATTTTTACCATCTTAGCCCCTATCAACTTCCAAATGTGGCTAAGAAGGAGTTAAAAAACTCTAAAGCTCTGGCTAACCTGTTTTGGGATTTATTTTCGGGGGTATATTTATTGCTGTGTAGTGTCGGCTTAGAATAGCACTACCCCATTTCTTCCGATGGGTGTACGTAAAAAGCGACTAACGGTATTGGGGCTTTTAAGGGATTTTTGGGCGATGCGGTTAGACCCATCACCAAGAACCTTTATTTCACCATCTATTCCCCACGCACCTTCCAAAAGTGGCTGAGGAATTTCTAATTCCTTAGCTCTGGCTACCCCTTTCTTGGGATTTATAGCCGTGAGTATATGTATGTATGTGTAGTATATTTATGTATGGATGTGGTTAATACATGTATTTCATATCTAAAATTCAATCACTCACGACCATAAATGCCAATAAAGGTTAGGCAGTGGTCTATAATTTGAAATTCCTCAGCCACTCTTGAAACTTTTGTGGCGGACAAATAGCAAAGTAAAGGATGGCTATTAATAAGTCTTCAGCCACATAGCTCAAAAATCTTAAGATTGGTACCATTTTAAGCCGACACTAGACAGCTACTGTCCAGTATTTGAATTTAGACTAATAGCGCAATAATTATTATTTTATGTCATCCTGTGATAAACGTTTTAGCAGCCTTTCGTTTGACTTTTTATGATTTGTACGTTTTGTAGAACTGTATTTTTTAGTACTTTGTATCAAAGAAAACGTAGGATTACTGTTATTTAATAAGAATGTTAGTGATATTGCTTGACTTAAAGGTAGTAAAATAAATTATTATTTAATATTAAAGTGAAAGTGAGATCTTTTTTACCAGCTGTTTGTAAATACGTAAAAATAAAGTTAGAATAGAATGTGTATCAAATAGTATAAATTGTTTTATTTTAAACTACCCACATACATACATAATATACGTTCGCTTGCTACCGTACTCTTAATAATAAACTCAACTCAACTCGAACGTTCACGGCTAATATCCACGAAGGGGCTGCCAAGGGTACTTCTAAACATCACGTAACTTGTCACCTGGTGTTCAGAGTACCCACGTTTTGCATGGACATTGTACTCACGTGATAGGGAGCAGGCTTATCACCGTTTTTTACGAAAACACTGTCACATGACTAAGTGCAACTTAGTCATGTGGGTTTCTTTACAAAGTTTTCACTCACCGTTAACAACCATGATAAATTAACCACACATATGTCTTTAGAAAAGACAAATTGGTGTAAGACCCGACCTGGGTTTTGTAACCTTAACGTCTGCACAATAAGCAGTGTTCTACACACTGAGCTATCGCAATTGCTAACTTAAAACGAAAATTAAGTTACATATATTTTAATACATTAGTAAGCCTTATGCCACGCAAAAGAAAACGCGTGGGTCAACAAAAAGGAGCAGAGATCGGTATTCCATATAGATGAAGCTCAACTGAACTTTACTCACGGCTATTAATCCCTAAAAGGGGTAGCTGTGTAGTGTCGGCTTAGAATAGCACTACCCCATTTCTTCCGGTGGGTGTACGTAAGAGGCGACTAACGGAATTGGGGCTATTAAGGGATTTTTGGGCGATGCGGTTGGAGACCCATCACCAACAACCTTTATTTTACCATCTTTACCCCACTCAAATTTCCAAAAGTGGCTGGGGAATTTCTAATTCCTTAGCTCTGGCTACACCTTTTGGGGATTTTTAGCCGTGAGTATATGTATGTATGTATGTATATTTTAATACATTAGTAAGCCTTATGCCACGCAAAAGAAAATGCGTGGGTCAACAAAAAGGAGCAGAGGTCGGTATTCCATATAGATGAAGCTCAACTGAACTTTACTCACGGCTATTAATCTCTAAAAGGGGTAGCAAGAGCTTTAGAATTTGATATTTCTCGGCCACAATTGGAAGTTGCGTGGGGAAAAGATTGTGAATTAAATATCCTTGGTGATGAGTCTCCGAACGCAACCTAACAATCATTTACAAAGCCTCAATACCCTACGTCGTTTCCGAGGAACACTCATGGTAAGAAATGGGGTAGTTAGTGCTATTCTGACTCGGCACTACACACAATGTTCACGCTAGAGATTACCGTAGTTGCTATATAGGTACTTACAGGTAGGACAAGAATTTCTTATGCAGCAAGAGAGCTGTCTGATTACGATAATGGTGGTGGTGTAATTTTATTTTATTTTATTTTATTAATTTACTAGTAGATCGTCCCAGCTTTGCACGGGTAGCGTTGTTTTTTTAAATATCTGAGGTTTCTTTCTTCAGTCCCTGCTTAAGCATTGTGAAATTCAGCGCAATGTTTTCAATTTATTTAATTTATAGCACTCCCTAAACAGTGTAGTTTGGTGATTTTGAATGCGGTTTAATGAACGGTTCAGTATTTCCATTAAATAGCAAATTTTGGAATAAAACGCTATGAAGTATTAATAACAATCTGAAAAATAAATCATTACGTGATGTAGGATGCAACTACTGGCGCCATCTAGTATGTTATATATAAATTAGTAAAGATTTGGTTTTGGTCACGGGCACGCTGGCTTATTTTATGTATAACAAGCTGACCCCACAGACTTCGTACTGTCAAAAGTGTAGACTTTCACGTCGTCAATCTGAAATATTTAACTGACCCTTTGAGGGTCTCTGTCATGCGATGAGAAAAAGGTCTTTTTCAAAGTGTCCTCACAATTTTTTCACTTTATAAATTTTATGTTTGTAAGTACAGTAGTTTCGGCTGAGCATTGATTCTTAGTCAGTTAGGCAGTTTGGTCATTGTTTAAGAAAATTTATGGATCTCTTAATTTTTCTGGGATAATAAGTGTCCTATTGTGTTAATTGGGATCATTATCTGGCTTCCTGTAACTTTTATTTTAAACATGTTCTATGAATTAGTCTTTATTTAGCTACACACACATCCAAATATCTAAACTTTCACATTTATAATATTAATAGGATAAGGCTTAAACATAAGCTTCTCGCGCAGGTGACTTCGCTCGCCGGCCAGCGCAGCGTCTTGTCTTGCGCTTCATGCACGTGTGTAAATTTTGTTACGGAGTAATTTTAATATTGTATTATCTTCTAAGATGTATATTTAAATTAAGTGATATTGTTTAATATAAAAGCACTTCTAGTTTGCAACTTAACTTTATTGTATCAAACCAGCCTATATATACAGACATAGAAAAACTTCGATACCGCGATGTACAAACAGTGGCCAACGCCATCTAGTGACACAGTGGAGAAACAATTTAATATTAATCTATTAAAGTAAACTTAACATGCCGGGGCCCAAGAACGATCACGTTCTTCAAAAAAAGAAAAATTTTAATCTGAATTGATTGGTACAACATATTTAATCGATAGGCAAAGAACATAATTTAGTTACGGGCCGTTTAAAAATATTATTTTTGTATTGAAGAGTTATTACATAATAAAACAGGTGATTTAATATCCTTTGGGACAAGGGCATTAACAAGTCTGCCTCCAACTCTTAAAAATATTATTCTGATCTAAATAAGGATTCAAAGCAAACAATTTACTATGTTTAGAAACAGTCTTAGATTGTACTAATAAATCTATTTCTTCCTTAAAATGGATGTATTGAGACAGTTTTATGCAAGCATTTAAAGCAGAATTCAGTTCTTTTGCAGTTAGAAAAGGTGGTAATGTTTCATTTTTTACAATTTTTAATTTACAAAGTTTGCGAAATCTTAAACAATAAGCAGTTACTCGTACTAACTTACAAAGACTAGAGAATCTATTGAAATAAGTATTTTCGTCCTTTGAACAAACTAGCACAGATAATCTTGTCTTAGCTTCTAGATCAATTTCTGGTAAAATATTATCCTCAAAGATTATTGTTTCTTTACTTCTTAAAAAGTTTGGGCCTTCCCACCATAGTATGGATTGACTCAATTCACAGGGCAATATTCCACGAGATGCTAAATCAGCAGGATTTTCAGCGGACTTCACATGATGCCACTGACTGGAGTTCATTGTCATCAGAATTTCAGAGGTACGATTAGCAACAAATGTTGTCCAATTACTAGGAATTTTACGCAGCCAAGCTAATACTATGGTAGAATCAGTCCAAGCAAATACCTTATCATCACTTATGTTTAAATTAGTTTTTACTTCTAATAGCAACCTGGTCAGCAGAACAGCACCCAAGAGTTCAAGCCGTGGCAGTGATATTTGTTTCACGGGAGCCGGTTTGGCTTTTGCGGATACCAATCTTATACTTATATCACTACCATCCCAAACTCTCAAGTACACCACACAAGCGTATGCTGCACAGGAAGCATCACAAAAACCGTGTAGTTCAATTGTACTATTGGTGTCTACAGTTGTATACCATCTTGGAATAGTTATAACAGGGGAATCAGCAAATTCATTTACATAACACAACCATACATGCTTTAGTTGTTCAGGTAACTCATCGTCCCAACCTAAACCAGCTAACCATAATTTTTGTAGAAATATTTTTAAAAGTATAACTGTTGGGGCTAACCAACCCAAGGGGTCAAATGTCTTAGCAATAGCCGATAATACAGTTCTTTTTGTTACAAAATCAGTTTTAAAGTCTAATCCTACCTGGAGTTCAAACTTATCACATTGAGGATTCCACTTTATACCTAGAGTTTTCACTGAGTGTTCAAGTTTGATATTCACTGCACTTTTAGATCCTTGTATAGGATCAGGAATTTGATTAAACACTTTTTCACTATTCGTTGCCCACTTGTGTAACTTGAAGCCGCCGCAAGCTAACAACTCTGTCAAACGTTTTTGTAGTTTTGCAGTTTCCTCTTCAGTAGACGCACCGGTCATTAGATCATCCATATAAAAATCAGTTTTTAAAATATTAGCTTCGTGTGGATAATTCTTACTTTCATCATTGGCAAGTTGATGCAAGGTTCTTATAGCCAAAAATGGTGCACAGGATGTGCCATATGTGACGGTGAGCAATTGATATTCTTTAATTGGATCTTGCATTTCTTCACGCCAGAATATCCGTTGATAATTAACATCTTCTTTCGAAACAAGAATTTGTCGATACATTTGTTGAATGTCTGCTATAAGACAATATTTGTGTTGTCTCCATCTGATAATAAAGTTTCGTAGGTCTTGTTGCAAAGGTGGACCTATCATCAACTCATCATTTAACGCATTTCCTAATTCAGGTTTAGCACTTGCATCAAAAACTACTCGAAGTTTTGTGCTGATACTCATAGGTCTCAAGATTGCATGATGAGGTAAGTAATATTTATCTTGGTTTGTTTCCTTTTCAGGTATTTGTTCATTTAATTTTGTTTTTTCTTCCGGAATGAGCTTCATGTGACCTTCTGCTTCATATTGTCTCATAAATTTACAATATTCTTCTTTGAGTTCAGGTTTATGCATAAAACGCTTCTCCATCTGATATAGACGACAGATTGCAAGTGACCTGGAGTCTCCTAGGTTAGTAGGAGATTCTTCTTTAAAAGGTAAGTTAACAACATATCGACCATCGACATTTCGTGATTGAGTACGTCTGTAGTGTTCTTCACATAAAATTTCCAATTTCGATAATGGTTTTCTTTCAGGAGGATATTCTTCTATTTCCCAGAATTGCCGAAGCAATTGATCCGTGGATTCAGTATAAGCATGTGCCGTGACAAAGTTGTGGGTTTCCGTTGTTGAGACTTTGCCAGATATTAGCCAACCTAGTCTTGAGTTGACCGCAATGAGAGATTGGTGTCTATGTATACCATCAAGCAGAATTTGAGCGTGCACTTCGGCACCAAGCAAAACATCTATAGGTCCTGGCTTGTGAAACTCGGGATCAGCAAGATCCAAGTGCTTAGCTAATGGCCAGGCTGAGGAGAATTCTCGTGACGGTAACAAAGATGTGAGTCTTCTTAATATGTAAGCAGTAACTGTGAGTGTGCCTATGTTTAAAGTCACAAATGACTTAATAGGTACCGCGTTATTAGATATGCCTGTGACATTTCCCGTTACTGACGTGCGTTTGAGATTCAGTAATTGTGCTGCTTCTTCTGTCACAAAAGACGCTTGAGAACCTTGGTCGATAAGGGCTCGAAGAACGACACTGCTGCCGTTTCTAGCTTGTATAGTAATCTTTGCTGTTGCTAAAATAATTTGTGTATTTTCAGCCTCTGCTTTCATCGTGACCAAGTCATTGACATTTTCATTAGCTGTGTTGTTCTCAGTTGTCGCTGTGATTGTGGGTTCTAATTTATTTTCTTTAGTTTGATGTAGTAACGTATGATGACGTCTACCACATTTTTTACAGGTTGTGCTTTGTCTACAATTATGGACTGAGTGACCCTTTGCCAAACAGTTGAAGCACAAGTTGTGGTTCTTTATAAACACTTGTCTTGCTGCAATATCTAAGGCTGCAAACTCTTTACAATGACATATGAAGTGGCTTTGTTGACAGTAAGAGCAAGCGTTTTGCATTTCTGAAATAAACGTTTTTATAGTATTGTCTTTCTGTGCTGTAGGCGTTGTTTTGTGACTTTCCTTTCTATATGGATAATTCTTGTTTAGTTCTCGTGAGTTCATAATCATTTCTAATGTTCTAAAACGCCCTTCTATAAAATTATACAATTGGTGAAATGATGGAATTTCTGTAGTAGAGCCCAAGGATTGTTCCCATTGTTTATGTGTTTCAACATCCAATTTTGAAACCACAATATGAATTATAATAGCATCCCATTTGGTAGTTTCAACATCGAAGTTAGTCAGAGAATGTAAGCTTTCTTTTGTTGTGTCCAATAATTCTTTCAACCCTGTAGATGATTCATAAGCCAATTTTTTCTGATTCAAGAGTCGGTTCAGTATATTATTAACTATTATTCTTTTATTATTGTACCTCGATTCTAAAGTTTTCCAAGCTTCATCATAGTTAGCTTCAGTGACAGCCAAATGTTTGAGTAAACTTGCTGCTTCACCCGCTACCGCAGATTTCAAATAGTGATGTTTCTCTACCTGGGTTAGACTCGGGTCATTGTGAATAAGAGATTTGAAAATATCTTTAAAACTCATCCACTGGCTATAGTCACCTACAAATGTTGGTATATTAATAGGTGGCAATCTTGGTCTCGGTTTAATGGTTTCTATAGACTTCTTGGAATCACTTGAAATTTCCTTCGAGGATCTTGCCTCCTGAGTTGCAGCTGCACTTGCAATATTGAATTGAGCATCTTTAATTAGCGTTTTAAGTTCCAAATAAATATCTTCTGTCTGTTCATAATGGGCATCTACATCGAATTTTAGCTGTTTCAAGACATCTTCGTTGATGTTTTTGACGTGTCTGTGCTTTTCTGTAAATTCTAACCAATAACTTTCCAATAATTCTGTTCGGGTTTCTAAATAACCTCTAGTAATTTTAGCTTTCGCGCTTTTTTTTGTATTGACACTCAACTTTTCTATTCTTTTTGCTATATCTATACACGTTTGAACCTCTGTCGTCATAGTCGTTGTTTTGAAATTTCCTAAGTCGAAGAACAGTTCTCAAATTTTCTCAAGTCCAAATTCAATATATCACGAAATTATCCAACCGTAAGCCAACTTGCGCACTCACTTTATTACTTTCTCAACACAGCACGTAATCCGATTTGCGCACTTACTTTACTAGTCACTCAACACAACGTAATCCAATTGTACACTGCAATCCTTAAATGATCCAATGGGTGCACTTTATTCCTCACTGCAATCCTTAAATAATCCAATGGGTGCACTTTATTCCTCACTGCAATCCTTTAATGATCCAATAATGGGTGCACTTTACTAGTCACTGCACTACTACTTCACTATTTATCTCACTTCACTATTTATTTCACTTCACTATTTATCCGATTATTTCACTTCACTATTTATCCGATTATTTCACTTCACTATTTATCCGATTATTTCACTTCACTATTTATCCGACTACGAAGGACCATGTATAAAATAAAAGCACTTCTAGTTTGCAACTTAACTTTATTGTATCAAACCAGCCTATATATACAGACATAGAAAAACTTCGATACCGCGATGTACAAACAGTGGCCAACGCCATCTAGTGACACAGTGGAGAAACAATTTAATATTAATCTATTAAAGTAAACTTAACAGATATCAAGGACAAATTTGTTCTCAGTTAAATACTCTTAATCAACAACATATTTATTTGGATAAGGATTA
>OY755182.1:830365-935600 GCA_963576735.1 Bedellia somnulentella | reverse complement strand
AAACAAAGGATAGAGAAATTTCGCGCTGGATGCCAACTGACACTGTAGCTCAGTTGGCAGAGCGACGGGGGGCGTATACCCGAAGGTCGCGGGTTCGAACCCGCCAGAGTCGAAAAAATTTTCTTTCCTTAATAACATCTTTTATTTATGAGTAATAATCCCCACATGAGGAATTCATGTCAAAAAACATTAAATTATGTGATAGTTAGGCGTTTCAACATTTGCATTCTATCTGAAAAGGTAGACAAGTGGCCGTCCGAATTAGTTAAAATTCGGAGGTAGGAAACGCAAACACTACTTGAACGTGTAAAAAAAGAAACAAAGGATAGAGAAATTTCGCGCTGGATGCCAACTGACACTGTAGCTCAGTTGGCAGAGCGACGGGGGCGTATACCCGAAGGTCGCGGGTTCGAACCCCGCCAGTGTCGAAATTTTTCTTTCCTTTAATAACATCTTTATTTATGAGTAATAATCCCACATGAGGAATTCATGTCAAAAAACATTAAATTATGTGATAGTTAGGCGTTTCCAACATTTGCATTCTATCTGAAAAGGTAGACAAGTGGCCGTCCGAATTAGTTAAAATTCGGAGGTAGGAACGCAAACACTACTTGAACGTGTAAAAAAGAAACAAAGGATAGAGAAATTTCGCGCTGGATGCCAACTGACACTGTAGCTCAGTTGGCAGAGCGACGGGGGCGTATACCCGAAGGTCGCGGGTTCGAACTGTTATAACCCTTATTTCTATTTATTTAGAGCTCAATCAGCATCTCAGTCACACTAGTAATTTTCCTTAGTATATTATTGAAAGTCAGCATTTCTTTGAATAATAGTTATTGTTTTAAATTAATTCATTATTTTCAGTCAGTTAGATTCTGGACCTCGCGAGACGCGCATCTTGGCTTTAGCGCCTATCAACTTAGGAAATCAGTACTTTGTTTCGTGTTGTGAGAATATTGGTGTTTTTCCTTTAATAAATTTTAGGGTGTATTTTGTAGTTTTTTTTAAAAAGACTAACAGGGTCGGCCGCCTAACAAATTGGTGTCAGAAGTGGGATTCTAGCGTGTTTCTTTCGTCGAAGAGATACCGAAGAAGCTAGAACAAAAACCAGGTCCCCTGCAAAAGTCTCTGATCGACAGTAAGACTTTGCCCATAGGCAAAGCCTGCATCAGCTACACATCACCCCAGGTCCGACGGTAAGCCTCGCCAGCCCGAGCCCGCGATCTCCGAGTTCATCACCAGCGCCTTAGTCCCGCCGAGCGCCAGGCTAACTCAAGATAACATCGTGCTTCTTCTGCCAGCTCCTTCAAATTCAAGCATCGAAAATTCAAATTGTGTTAATGTCAAATTGTGTTAGTGCTAAAATTCAGTTTTGTGAAGTGAATATGAACCGACACTTCGTTATTTACATCGTGGTACTGTAAGTTTGCACAAATTATATATTCCAGCCTTTTCGTCGAGCTGCTGCCAGGAGAAGTCTTCAAAACTAATTTTAATTTACTATTTTTACAAACTTTTTACAAATTTTTACATTTTCTATTTTTATATTTTTTCTCATTAATTTACCATGTCTAAAGATACGCAAGTAAAAACTAAACAACTTAAAGACGAAATAGTTACAGATAAAGTTTCATTGTCAGTCTTAACAAAGTTTATAAAAGTCTATAATGGTGACCGTGAGTCACTCCCTGCATTCCTCACTAATTGTGAGAATGCTATATCGCTGTCCACCCCGGACCAACAGAATGTGTTATGTAAATTCATCATATCCCAATTAGAAGGCAAAGCACAAGTTGCGTGTAGCTTAAAAAGCTTTGACACTTGGAACGAAATAAAAACATTCTTAAAAAACACATTCGGAGAAAAGAAACATTCCACCCATCTATTAGTAGACCTTCAAAATTGTAGGCAGTTATCTTCTGAAGATGTCACTAAATATTCGCTAAGGTTAGAGTCGATACTAACGAGAATCCTATCCGACATCCACTATAGCTGTTCAAATGAATTAGAACTCCCAGGCCGAGTAGCGGCCATGGAAGATTTGGCATTAAATACATTTTTATTAGGTTTAAACCCATCAATTAGTAATATAGTAAGGTGTAGAAACCCGTCATCGCTAAATGAAGCTATACAGCAAGCGATTGATGAGGAAAAATTATATAATTTATCCAGGTATTCTAATCGCTCACCCAGAACCTGTTCGACATGCAATAAACCAGGTCATAGCTCTTCAGAATGTTTCCGAAATAAAAGAAACTCCCCAGTTAACCGCAATAATTTCCAACCGACATTCCATGTTAGCCCAAACTCAAATAACTCTAGCTTAACTCCTAATTCACCTAATAATAATTTTAACTCTAAATTTAATCCAAATAAAATCTGTAACTATTGTAAGAATAAAGGTCACATTATTCAAGAATGCCGTAAATTAAGATACAATAATAGTCAACGTAATAACCAATCACTTAATAATAATTCTACTAATTCTACAGCTAACATTAACGAGTTGACTACCGAAATTAACTCAATTAATTTAAACAGCGAATGATTCCGATTAAGTGCCGATTGGAATCGCCAGTTTTAAATGGCACTACCTCTACTAAATCTTTACTAAATCCTCCTCGTGATTCCCTCACGAGTTTTACATCTCCTCACGATAGGAGTCCTTTACTAAATCCACCTCGTGATTCCCTCACGAGTTCTACATCTCCTCACGATAGGAGTCCTTTACTAATTCCACCTCGTGATTCCCTCACGAGTTCTACATCTCCTCACGATAGGAGTCTTTTACTAAATCCACCTCGTGATTCCCTCACGAGTTCTACATCTCCTCACGATAGGAGTCTTCTACTAAATCCACCTCGTGATTCCCTCACGAGTTCTACATCTCCTCACGATAGGAGTCCTTTTCTAAATCCACCTCGTGATTCCCTCACGAGTTCTATATCTCCTCATGATAGGAGTCTTATACTACATTCACCTTGTGATTCTCCAACGAGTTCTATAATTCCCATAGAAAGAAATCCACTGCATTCTATAACTTATGACAAAAATACTATTTCTCTGCCCACTCTTAAGCAAAATATAAATTTACAAAACCATTCACATGACGAAAATTTACCTATATACGAAACAAATATTAATTATAATAAAAAGGTCTCTTTACCACATACTTATTTGAATTCTAGTTTCAGTACGAAACCTTTATGTTTTCTAATAGACACTGGCTCTACCATCACCCTCGTAAAAAGGTCGAGTTTAGAAATTAATCCCCAATTTTCTAGAGAAATTATAAGAATAAAAGGTATTACTACCTCTGATAACCTCATTACCACTTTAGGGACATTCCAAATGGATATAATATTAAATAATGATAGCTTAAATTATAAATTTCATGTGACAAATGATGACATAAATCTTGACCACTACGATGGTATAATAGGTAGTGATCTTCTCAGCCACTTTAAAGCAAACATCGATTATTCTAACATGTCTCTTTCTATAAACAAACATTCCATTCCCATAGTGTATACGAAACCTACATATATTATTCCAGCCCGATCGGAAGCTGTTATCGAGTGCACTATCTCAAATTACTCGCCAGAACTTAGTCAAAACAATGAAGCATTAGTCTTAGATCATACCTTATGCGATGGTGTTTATGTCGCAAATTGCATTGTCTCAATCAAACCTAATAAGAAAGCTAACATTACTGTTTTGAATACTACTAACTCGAACATTGAAATCAAAGACTATGCAGTGCAGATAACACCTTTTGAACTTATTGACTCTTGTAAGATTTATAATACTAGTTGCACCTATTCCCCTAAAATTAATCGCACTGACTCTGTTCTAAAACTTATTCGTTGTTCTCATTTAAACTCTGAAGAAAAACAATCTTTATTGGAATGCTGCTCTCAATACTCAGACATATTTCACCTAGAGGGTGAACCTTTATCATTTACCAGTGCGATAGAACATAAGATTAATACTGGAGACGCACCTCCAATCCATGTCAAGTCATATAGATTTCCTGACTGTCATAAAGGTGAAGTCGATAGTCAAATAAGGAAAATGCTTGACCAAAATATTATAAAACCCTCTAATTCACCCTGGAGCGCACCGATATGGGTTGTTCCTAAAAAAATAGATGCCTCCGGTAAAAAGAAATGGAGGATAGTCATCGACTACCGCCGTCTCAATGATATCACCGTTTCCGAGAGTTATCCCTTACCATTAATCACCGATATTTTAGACCAATTGGGACACTCCAAGTATTTTACAACGCTAGATTTAGTGAGCGGATTTTGGCAATTAAAGATGTGCCCTGGAGATGCACAAAAAACCGGATTCACCGTTAGCACCAATTCCGAAGTCTCCGGTCATTACGAATTTACCAGGATGCCGTTTGGATTGAAAAACGCTCCTGTAACTTTCCAAAGGCTCATGAATACCGTCCTTTCCGGCCTTCAAGGCCTACATTGCTATATTTATTTGGATGACTGTATTATCTACTCCCACGACCTTCATTCGCACATATCTAAACTTCAACTCGTCTTTGAAAGACTCCGAAAATTCAACCTGAAATTGCAGCCCGACAAGTGCGAATTTCTCCGACGCGAAGTCGCGTATTTAGGCCATATTATCACCGATAAAGGTGTTTCCCCTAATCCCGAAAAAGTCAAGGCCGTTTCCGAATTCCCTATACCACAAAACACTAAAAATATAAAATCATTCCTTGGTCTCATCGGATACTATCGACGCTTCATTCAAGACTTTTCAAAGATTACTAAACCTCTAACTTCTCTTTTAAAGAAAGATGCTCCATTCATATGGGCTCAAGATCAAGAATATGCCTTCCAAAATTTAAAAGATAAACTTACTTCAGCTCCTTTGCTTCAATATCCCGATTTCTCTCAACCTTTTATCGTCACTACCGACGCCTCTAATTATGCTATAGGTGCAGTGCTATCCCAAGGTGAAATAGGCAAAGATAAACCGATAGCATATGCTTCACGGACCCTGAACAAACCCGAAGGTAATTACTGCACCACAGAAAAAGAACTTCTTGCGATTATATTCGCCGTAAAAACCTTCCGACCCTATCTTTTTGGCCGTAAATTTAAAATCGTAACCGATCATCGCCCTTTAGTTTGGCTCTTCAATGTTAAGGATCCTGGAAGCCGACTTATTCGTTGGCGTCTCAAATTGGAAGAATACGACTACGAAATAGTATACAAACAAGGCCGTCTTAACTCTAATGCCGATGCACTATCCCGTTGCCCCGTTAATGCTATTCATCATAATAATTTACTTAATTCTAGTTACGAAAAATACTTTAAGGATCAATTTACTAAATCTCTGCCAACCCCAAACACTATTATAGAAGAACATTTAGAAAGTTTACATTTAAGTAAGTTAAAATTAATCGCTTGTCCTATCTCTTTAGACTTCGACTATTCTATGCCCAACTCTGAAGAAATATTATCTCAACTAAGTAACTCAGCAGAATTGCTCCACTCCGAGCGAGAACCTTTTACAATACAATTGATTAGCGATAAGAATAAATTATACTATTTTTTATACACGAAGGTACACCATTATGAAGAAACTAAATTTAAGGATATTTACAATTTACTAATTTTATTAAGAGATACTATATTAAGAGACCATACAGATTTAACCGATATAGCTCTTTCAGATTTTTCTGACCCTTTTTCTAAGTTACCTTATATTAAAATTTATAACATGATATCTCATGTTTTCCATAATTCGAACCTTAAAGTCCATATATACAAAAATCAAATGATTTATCCAACTCCCGTAGAAATACCTAAAATTTTAAAAGAGAACCACGACTCTGTTATTGCGGGTCACCCGGGTTCTAAAAGAATGTATAATAGAATAAAAGCTGCATACTATTGGAAAGGTATGCGTTCCGACATTGAAGATTACGTAAAGAAGTGTAAATTATGTCAAATAAATAAACCATTAAGACTGTCCAATAAAGCTCCGATGGAGATAACCTCAACTTCCACTAGACCATTTGAACGTCTAGCTCTCGACATAGTAGGCCCCTTACCCGAAGCAGGTTTTCAACAATTTAAGTTCATATTAACCCTACAGGATGATCTAACAAAGTTCACCTCTGCCTACCCCATGGTAACTTCAACTAGTAACGAGATAGCTCGTAACTTAGTTCATTTCATGTCTCTTTTCGGATTCCCCAAAACTATACTCACTGATTTAGGTACATGCTTCACCTCTGAATTATTCAAACAACTAATGGAAATATTAAAAATTAAATCTCTTTTCACTACTCCCTATCACCCCCAAACCAATGGAGCGCTTGAACGCTCACATGCTACCTTGAAAGAATATTTAAAAGCTTTTGTAAACGAAAACCAAAACGACTGGCATTGCTATTTATTTACAGCTATCTTATCTTATAATACTACACCACATTGTACAACTGAGTTTACCCCTTACGAACTTTTGTATGGTTATAAACCCCAGATCCCTAATTCCTTATATGAAACTAATAATAACACTACATACGATGAATACATACGCGCTCTTCAATATAGAATGCGGTTCAGCCGCGAGAAAGCTATCCAAAATATTTTAAGTAAGAAAGAAATATCTAAACGATATTACGATATTAGTTCGCATGAAACCAATTATAAAACAGGTGATATGGTCTACCTGAAACATCACCACAAACAGCGTAAAGCCCTAGCTCCTATTTGGAAAGGTCCTTACAAAATAATTAAAATCCACAATAAACATAATGTCACGTTACAGATAGGTCGTAAATCCGTTAAATACCATACGAACCAAATTAAACCTGCCACATTATAACTCAAGAATTATTATATTTATTTACAGAGCATTGTGCTACAAATGCCACGCAGATTCCAAGATAACGCCAATTATCCACAGTCCCGGAATATACTTTGAACCTATTACTAACATACGTTTTTATAACAATTATTGGAAGATAATTACTCACATAGATATAATTTCTCTTGAACCGTATCTCAACAATATTGAAAAGTTATTACTTAATACTGAAAACTTATGTAATAAAATAGAATCACATGATTTAATTAATTGTAAAGACGTTTTAAACCCAAACGAAATATTATTACAAGCTAGTTATCTTAAATTGCAATCCTTATCCCATATTATATTAAACGACAACTCAACACATAGATTTAAAAGATCTCTCGAATTCGGTGGCGAGATCTTAAAATTCTTTTTTGGCACTTTAGACGCCGATGATGCGAGAAAATACGATGCAGCGATCGAATCCTGCAAAAAGAGTGAATCCGAATTGTTCCATCTAATGAAAGATAACATACATATAATTCAGTCTACAATTAATAATTTTAACTCCTCTATTTATAAGCTTAACCAAAATGAAATAAAATTAAACGCGCAGATTGACCACCTAAACGAGGTGATATCCCAAGTGACAAAATTAGATGATATGTTTTATTATATAACTAGGATTAATAGTTTACTAAATATTATAGAAGGTTCTTTATTATCTATATCTAATTTGTTAGACACTACTCTTAATGCTATTTTATTTTCTAAGCTTAATATTTTACATCCTAGCGTAATAAGTCCTTTAAATTTATACAAAGAATTAGTTAGGAATAGTAATCAATTAAGTAAGAATTCGGAATTCCCAGTTCAGTTAAATATCAACTCTATCCACTCCTTAATAGATGTGTCTACATTAAGTTCATATTATTTTAATAATAAGATTGTTTTTATTTTGCGAGTTCCGTTAATAACGAACGACAAGTTCATTGTTTACAAAAACATTCCTCTGCCTACACCTCATCAAGATAAGACATCGTCAACTTTTGCTTTGATTCAACCTTCTAATAACTATATCGCACTGAGCGATAACAGATTGTATTATGCTATGATAGACAGTCTAGACAAGTGTAAAATTATAAACAACAACTACTCTATATGTGAATTAATATCTATATTTTCAACCATAACTAATCCTACTTGCGAATCAAAACTTTTAACAGAAATTATTATGTCTCTGCCTACTCTCTGTAAGTCTAATTTAATTTATGGTGATGTCGATATTTGGCAGCGACTACTTAATAATAAATGGATATATGTTCAATCCATCCCAAATAAGCTAACTGTAAAGTGTAATGACAATATTGTTGATTATTCCATTGTTGGAACCGGCACAGTTAAATTAACTGAAGAATGTATTGGTTTTTCTAAAACGATTCAATTGTTACCAAGTAATAGTTACTCATACTTAATAAACTCTCCTTTAAATGTTAATTTCGACATAACAAATGATGAATGTTGTAAGAAAGAAAAATTTAATCATTCTTTATCATTTTTAACACCGATCAGTTTGACGAAAATAGACTTGGATTCCTTGAAATACGCTTCACATGATTTGGATAATTTAGAGAATGAAATTAATAATATGGAAAAGGAATCACATTTTATAAAATATAGCTCTTATTATTCCTTTGCAACTTATATCGGTGTATTCACAATTATGTTGTATTTAAGCTACAGAATATATAAATGTTTTAAAACCAATCGTAATTCAAAATCTCAATGTTGTATACAAATATTCAATCAATGTCATAACAAGAAATCTGTAAAGAACAAATCCTCTGTTTCAAACAATATAGAAATGTTCGAAGTATCCTCATCCGATGATGATAATAAATCTTTAAAGTCTCTACCAGCCCCTTCTAAACATTACATGTCTTCAAATAGAAATCTCAACTTTTAATGCTTAAGGTGCCGTTAGTGCAGCGAACAGAGTTTTTGGAACATTATAATGCGAATGTTTATAACAATATGGTTTCAAAAAAAATACATCAAAATCTTGAGGCTTTTCTGCTGTGAAATTGGCGATTCGAAACATGATTAATAAATTTTCGCTCGATAGAAAAAAATCGCCAACATACCTCTAATTACACTCTTTAAAATGGTTTTTTATTTTATTTATTTTACCTACTTACATATAACTTGCATCATAATTTGAGCATTTGTATTTCTAATAATAATTGGCGATTAGTTTTCTTTTTTAATAAATTCAATAAAACAAATATTTTAAAAACATCGATATTCGCAGTCCTACTCGTGCCCGAGCGCCGCCCGCCGCCCGCTTAGTGCTCGGCGAGCTGCTTTAGGGGATGGACCTATGTCGCGCGCGCCTTGTGTTACAGATCTTACAATTTACGCGCGTGCGGCGCCGTTAGTGTGCGAGTGACCTATCTGTATACGATGCGCATCAATGTAGGCGTGAGAGAGACCGAGCGTACGGTTAGCATTACCAAATATAAAAGAATTCATTCAATTCATAGATTGCACTCATTTTTATATTATATTGTTTAATTTATTAGGAATGGAAAAAAGAACAAAACCGTTAAAGTAACTTCTTATTTCAATTAATAATATTAAATAGTTACTAATAGATGTAAACTGAAAATTATATACATACATATACTCACGGCTATAAATCCCTTAACAGGATAGCCAGAGCTTTGGAATGAGAAATTCCTCAGCCACTTTTGGAAGTTGATTTGGGAAAAGATGGTAATAATATATGATTTCGGTGACGGTTCTCCAACCACATCGCCCAAAAATCACTTAAAAAGCCCCTATACCCTTAGTCGCCTCTTACGATCACGGGTAGAAATGGGGTAGTGTTATTTTAAGCCGACACGACACGGCAAAAGTTATGAAATTATCACTGTAATAATTTTGTATTAACTGACAGGGGTAGACAAATCTATCGTATCATTACATTTTATATTGTAAACGGCCATGGTAGAAACTATTTTTGATATTGATAAGCTAGGGTAAGCGATACAGTTTTCGTCGCCCTGACTGTTATAACCACTCGTAAATATTTTAGAAAGAAAATGTAAATAATCATAAACAAATGTCCGAACCCATACCATAGAAAATATTTACGAGTGGCTAAAACTGTCGAGTTGACAATAACTGTATTGCTTACCCTACTGTATGTTTTTAAAACGCGCGCACTGCGTCGCGTCGGTGAGACGGCCGCTCGATCGGCGCGCAGGCGTTTCCCCGCGCCCGCGGGGGCCGCACCCCCTGAGATGATATTTTTCGCTGAACCAACGGCACCTTAATGTGTATTGTCAAATATTTCATGTGTTACGACTAATTCAATAAAATTTATTTTATGTTAAGATTTTATTAATTTTTATTACTTAGAAAAACTAATTTTAAATGTCATGTGTTTATTATTTCTGTCATGTACTATTTCGATTTATGTTAAACTGATTTCTAAAGTTGATTCGATATTTTAGTAACTCCGCTTCACCTTTCAAGGATAAAGCTTCGTCAAAAAGGGGGAGCTGTTATAACCCTTATTTCTATGTATTTAGAGCTCAATCAGCATCTCAGTCACACTAGTAATTTTCCTTAGTATATTATTGAAAGTCAGCATTTCTTTGAATAATAGTTATTGTTTTAAATTAATTCATTATTTTCAGTCAGTTAGATTCTGGACCTCGCGAGACGCGCATCTTGGCTTTAGCGCCTATCAACTTAGGAAATCAGTACTTTGTTTCGTGTTGTGAGAATATTGGTGTTTTTCCTTTAATAAATTTTAGGGTGTATTTTGTAGTTTTTTTTAAAAAGACTAACAGGGTCGGCCGCCTAACAGAACCCCGCCAGTGTCGAAATTTTTCTTTCCTTTAATAACATCTTTTATTTATGAGTAATAATCCCCACATGAGGAATTCATGTCAAAAAACATTAAATTATGTGATAGTTAGGCGTTTCCAACATTTGCATTCTATCTGAAAAGGTAGACAAGTGGCCGTCCGAATTAGTTAAAATTCGGAGGTAGGAAACGCAAACACTACTTGAACGTGTAAAAAAGAAACAAAGGATAGAGAAATTTCGCGCTGGATGCCAACTGACACTGTAGCTCAGTTGGCAGAGCGACGGGGGCGTATACCCGAAGGTCGCGGGTTCGAACCCCGCCAGTGTCGAAATTTTTCTTTCCTTTAATAACATCTTTTATTTATGAGTAATAATCCCCACATGAGGAATTCATGTCAAAAAACATTAAATTATGTGATAGTTAGGCGTTTCCAACATTTGCATTCTATCTGAAAAGGTAGACAAGTGGCCGTCCGAATTAGTTAAAATTCGGAGGTAGGAAACGCAAACACTACTTGAACGTGTAAAAAAGAAACAAAGGATAGAGAAATTTCGCGCTGGATGCCAACTGACACTGTAGCTCAGTTGGCAGAGCGACGGGGGCGTATACCCGAAGGTCGCGGGTTCGAACCCCGCCAGTGTCGAAATTTTTCTTTCCTTTAATAACATCTTTTATTTATGAGTAATAATCCCCACATGAGGAATTCATGTCAAAAAACATTAAACCACCACATCTTATTGGAATTGTGGATTAAGTCAGGTAATGATCATTGAAAGATATGTTAAAAAATGGCCTGGCCTCCATAAAAGAAAAGATCTCAGTTTGTGACTGAACTAGTATTCGTAGGTACAAGCAAACAATATATTACTCTGGCATATGCAACGTGATAGTTTAGCTGTGCTAAGAGTTAAAAAAAAACAGCTATTAATTTTCCATTAGAATTCTCTAGAACTGGGGCACCTAAAGCTAGCAGTACACATTGGGCCAGCGTGTAGAGGGCTACTTGGCGCTACATTGGTGGTGTTGGTGATTGGTCGCCAACGTTGGCCAGCTATCCGGAGCGGTGTCGGTTTTTTACCACACATCAAAGGATCTTGGCGCGTCCCGCCAACAGTGTTCACACGTTGGCGGCTTATTCAGTTCGATGTCAACTGTCAGTGGATGCGGTAGTGCAGCGCATGAACTTTTTATTAAAGATGGCTGCTTCGATGGCGTGGATAAGCGACGAGACATTAAAATTTACATACATACATACATATACTCACGGCTATACATCCCTTGAAGGGGTAGACAGAGCTAGGAAATTAAAAATTTCTCAGCCACTTTTGGAACTTTCGTGGGGAAAAGATGGTGAAATAAAGGTTGTTGTTGATGGATCTCCAACCGCATCGCCCGACAATCGCTTAAAAGCCCCAATACCGTTAGTTGCCTCTTACGTACACCCAAATGGGGTAGTGCTATTCTAAGCTGGCACTATACAGCTATTAAAACAACATTAAAATTTATTGAATGTTATCAAAGTGAACCTATTATTAATAATAAGAACCCATTATTAATTATATTTTTAAAAAAATTTCAACATGTAGGAAATAATTAAATGATATTAGATAGACTGCCACGGCTGCGACCGTTTCCACGTCCATCTTTGTTGAAACGCCAATGCCACAGACAATATAGGGTACGAGTATAAAGCTAGCAGTACACATTGGGCCAATCATTGGGCCAAGCATTGGGCCAGCGTGTAGAGGGCTACTTGGCGCTACATTGGTGGTGTTGGTGATTGGTCGCCAACGCTGGCCAGCTATCCGGAGCGGTGTCGGTTTTTTACCACACATCAAAGGATCTTGGCGCGTCCCGCCAACACTGTTCACACGTTGGCGGCTTATTCAGTTCGATGTCAACTGTCAGTGGATGCGGTAGTGCAGCGCGTGAACTTTTTATTAAAGATAGCTGCTTCGATGGCGTGGATAAGCGAAGAGACATTAAAATTTACATACATACATACATATACTCACGGCTATACATCCCTTGAAGGGGTAGACAGAGCTAGGAAATTAAAAATTTCTCAGCCACTTTTGGGATTTTCGTGGGGAAAAGATGGTGAAATAAAGGTTGTTGTTGATGGATCTCCAACCGCATCGTCCAACAATCGCTTAAAAGCCCCAATAGTGTTAGTCGCCTCTTACGTACACCCATCGGAAGAAATGGGGTAGTGCTATTCTAAGCTGGCACTATACAGCTATTAAAACAACATTAAAATTTATTGAATGTTATCAAAGTGAACCTATTATTAATAATAAGAACTCATTATTAATAAAATTTTTTAAAAAAATTCATCATGTAGGAAATCATTAAATGATATTAGATAGACTGCCGCGGCTGCGACCGTTTCCACGTCCATCTTTGTTGAAACGCCAATGCAGACTGGGCACCTCACCAATGTGTAAATGCTTCACAAATTAAACGGCCAGACACTGGCCCAACGTTGGCCCAATGATTGGCCCAATGTGTACTGCTAGCTTAATACAAGTACGAGGCCAATGCAGACTGGGCACCTCACCAATGTGTAAATGCTTCACAAATTAAACGGCCAGACACTGGCCCAATGTTGGCCCAATGATTGGCCCAATGTGTACTGCTAGCTTAAGAGGCGAAGTGAGTCAATAGTTATAAATTTTGATATCAGGGAGACCTAGCACGAGCGTTATTTTATCGTTACTCTGACGGTTAGAATGAGATAAAAATATGCGATACTATGTAAGTGCGAGAGAAATGGCTGTTTTATACCACGCGGCATCTAGTCAAAAGGTCGCTAGTGCTAGCTGGGCAGTGGGCAGGTGCCAGTGCCAATGATAGACTCATTGGCAACCGAATAGTAAATAAATTTTCAATGATAGTAATTTGGGCGGTAACGGTGAACTATAACATTGCCGAAGGTAGTGGAATAAATCTCTCTCCCGAAAGGGCTCTGCTTCCCCGAAGGAAATACTCAAAAGATATTTGAAATGTAGCAGTATCAGACCATCGAGACATACAGAAGAACCAGAAGATAATATTGCGTTTAAAATCTTTGCCGAAGGGGCTTCTGATGTGGAAGTTGTATTAATGAGGAGGGTCAGGCATCGTAGACTGATTATAGAAAAAATAATTGAGTCATAATTTAGAATTTACCATGAAGGGATCTGGGATGAGAAAAACGCCTTTCGCCTCAATTTTTTACGTGAGTAAACTGTTTCGATTGTTATCATATTTATAGACCCTTAAAACTGCATACGAAAAACCGAAAATGACTTTCCAACTTTATTACTCATTATTGTCAACTACGTTCTTTATGGTCTGAGCAAGTGACTTAGCAACCTTTGACTATGAACACTATAGACAGAGCGATGTTACGTCATCCATTTTAAAAAGAGAAGCCCTTATTTAAGTTCTTATATGTTAAAAAGAGACACAAATCTTTATTGTCATCTCTATCGCGTAACCCGTTTTGTTGATGTCACACTTTTAAATTGTGACAAACAAAGCGTCGACTTGTGAGCGATTTTAGTTTTCTTTTGATTTTGAGAAATATTTTATTCATTTGTATATTGTTATTGTGACAAAAGAGACTCCATTAATTAAGTTATTATTTAGTGAGGTATGGTTGGTTGTAGCGTGCTTGGCTGCGGAAGCCACAGCGAAAAACACATCGAAGGATTGACTTTCCACAAGTGAGTGAGTTTTTTAATGTTTTTCTACAGATAAATACATAATAAATACATTGCGCGATCAGAAAAAAGTGATTCAAATGTTAATTACGTTGAACTAGATTACTAGCATTTTCTTTAGTTATTTTGAGCAATTTTTTAATAGTATAACCTAAAAATATGCAGTATCTCAGTGTTGCCATAATTCACGTTTTCATCCTACCCTGTCGTTAGGGTAAAATTTTAAAATTAGTAAACTGATGTTAATGAGTGAGTATATTATGAATTTCGTCGCACTATAGCGACGCTGAATGATTTCCAATTGGCCTAGACCTCGCTTTTATAACATACCCTTTTTATATTATAAATCGATAAAGAACATCATACTTAAAAACTTTGCCCATGGAATGCCTATCTAAAATATTGTAATTTAAAAAAAAAAATGATAATTAAAAATTGTCGTACCTAGTTCAAACTGAGAATGTATAGAACTAGATTCTTTGCTTCAGTGAAAATAAGAAATAAAAAAAACATTTCATCTATGGTGTAAACAAAAACATAACCTCTTTCGGTATTTTCCAGTTCAATCGCTCGCTTACCGGTTTATTTTCATGATATTATTTTTCAACGACGATCAATACAACTGGAAAATACCGAAAGAAGTTATATTTTTGTTTACAGAGCGAAAAGCATAGATCAAATGTTTTTTTTTATTTCTTATTTTCACTGAAGCAAGGATTCTCATTCTATACATTCTCAGTTTGAACTAGGTACGACAATTTTTAATTATTATGTTTTTTTGAAAATTACAATATTTTAGATAGGCATTCCATGGGCAAAGTTGTCTAGTTTGATGTCCTGTATCGATTTATAATATAAAAAGGGTATGTTATAAAAGCGAGGTCTAGGCCAATTGTTATCTACGAAATTAGTTAGTAATAAATTTGTTTTATTTATTTAATTTCTTCGTATTCATTACAGTTTTCCTAAAGACCCGAATCTACGAGAAAAATGGATTGCGGCCACTGGAAGATGCAATTGGAAATCAACCAAAGTTTTGAGGCATACTATAAAATTGAAAGGCACCTCGTTTTTGTCCAAAGACTAAGCTTTGGCTCAAATGGTCGCAGTTGTTTTGAAAAAGAATTTAGGTAAAAGAATATTTCCGACATTAAACGACCACATCAGAGAGCAAAATCCGTTCGAAAACCACCTTGTGCTGTTAATAAAGGCTATAGCTTTAAAATACTTAGATGTACGAATACATCATCTTTTGAAAAATGTGACTGAAATAGACGAATGAATTCGAAATTTTCACACGAAACTGATTTTGTTTAAAGGTCAATAGTAAATAATGCAATAAAACTCATGTACAAAATAGTGCTGTCTTTTATTTTTCAAAATACAAACATAGACCCCACTATACCCATGATGACCCGTATGATATTTACATAACTTGCACTTATGGAACAGCTGTTTTTTTTTGTCCAGTAACAAAGTTAGTCCCGTACAAAAATTTATTCGTAATCATGGGAAGATTCATCCCTGATAGTTAGTACAATGCTTTAGATTTCACGGTGTATTAAACATCAGTATAAATGGTAAAAATAAACAAAAAAGATTGTATTATACTAGGAGCAAGTATGTATAATTATATGATTGCAGGAAATAATATAGTAAACAGTAAACCTTTAATTAAACAATAAATTGACGTAATCAATTTTAAATTAAAAAGTAGCTTTTAGAATGGTGATTATAGTATTTTTGGGGTAATTGTTTTCTAGTGATCGCAACATTACAGGGAAAAATATTGCTATCTAAAAGAGGTACTCTCCCGTTGCATTATGACTCTGTCTATCTATAGTGTTCATAGTCAAAGTTAGCAACACAAGCCCAGCTCCACAGGGAACCCGTTTGACAAGAGGGATGGATGATTTCCATAATGATATTGTTTTCCAAAATGATCCGAGTCAGAAGTAGCTGATGATGATGTAACAGCGCATCATTTCTATGGTTGATAGATAGAGTAGCCTTAATTTTTTCAACACATCGTAAATATTTAAAGATGTGTCACAATATAATAGGTCTCTTTTTAATACCTACAAACATAGAGGTATAATCTAGCAAAAGAGCTCTATGCCTACAAATCATCCCTACTTTGTTAACATTATTCATAATTGGCATTGGCGTAAACGTCAAAATCTGCCAATGAATACCGGGACGATAACAAAAAGTTAATTTATTTATTTACTTCTTCTCTTCTATATCACAATTTCATGAAAATATTTTAAATGCTGTATGAAAACTGTATTTAATATGACATTACAAGTCTGTAGAATATGTCTCGCTTCAAATGTAAAGTTACTTAGCTTTGAAACACCTCCATTAAGTCAATGTATTGAATATATTCCTGTGCTTAAAGTAAGTGGTCTTTTCTCTTTTAGTTTTCTCTATTTGTGACAAAAAGTTTGATCCGTGAGCAATAGTTTATGTTAAATTTTGTTTTCTAAAATATTTGTTAGTGCCAATTGTTTATTTTTGAACACTAATATTTTGTGATGTAATTTATCAAGAAAAACACTTGTTTCAGGAAAACAAAGAAGGCTTACCACAACATGCTTGCTATGAGTGTGATGCAGTCCTTCGCAAATGTTTTAAGCTAATCCACAAAAGTCTTAAGTCCCAAGATGTATTACGAAACTTAATTCATACAGTTGGAAAAGTAAGTCCTAATTCATTTCTTTAGTTTAAATAATGTATTTTAAATCTTTTTGTTCATGAAAACCTCATGTGGGGATTATTACTAATAAATAAAGGAAAAAAAAATTTTGACACAGGCGGAATTCGAACCCGCGACCTCAAATTAGTCCATAGAAAGCCTTCCGAATTAGTTAAAAAAAAATCGGAGGTAGGAAACGCAAACACTACTAAAATGTGTAAAAGAAATAAAGGATAGAAGAATTTCGCGCTGGCAGCCATTGACACGGTAGCTCAATTGGCAAGAGCGACGGGTCGTATACCCGAAGTCGCGTGTTCGAATCCCGCCTGTGTCGAAATTTTTCTTTCCTTTATTTATTAAACAATGTATGTTTAAAAGCTTCTAAATTGTATATGTTTATGCATTTTTTGGCGGATGTTAATGCGTAGGTGCTAAGTGGCTAACTTGGTGATAGAAGATAAACACTCAAAATGTGGAACTGTATTTATTCTCAGGTGAACCGTACTTTACAAAGGTTGGTGCAGAAGTGTCGTTTGTTAAAATCTAGTATCTAAGATAAATTAATTACACATACAAATAAGGAGTGGTGCCGAGTGCATAAAACATGATGTAAGTCTGTCCTAGATTTTCGTGACGAATGACTAATGAGTACATAGTAGGCACACCACTTCCCTTCCAAAAAAAATTTTAAAGAAATTTAAAAATAATTGTACAAAGTAAAATTAAAGGAGACACTCTTAGCTTTAAAAATAAAAATAAAGTATACATTTTACTTTAAGTAAATAATAAAATAATTAATTTAGTATTACGTTATTTTACCATTATATATGGGTAATATATATTCACTTCACTTCACTGCACTTTAATTAACTATCACTTTTGCTGAAATTTTAACTTTTTCTTCACTCATTGGGCTAGTTAACAGAGTATACCGGTGAGGGGCGATTGCCATCATTGAGACGGCGGCTAGCCTGTGATCCTTGTAGTTCTCTTTGGAGAAATGCTGAGTATTTCCTTTTACAGCATTTGCCAATAAAATAGCATGTTGCTATGAATGCTATTCCGAATATAATCAGTAGTATGAGGTCTAGCTTGCTATGGGTGATTTCATGGAGCAAGTTAGAGCTAGCCGAATTTCCTGCTCCATTTTGCGCGATGATGACTTCTTCGCGACTCTGAGTTTTTCCCATCTTTAGGATTTTTATTGCAGTAAGTATTTTCTCCTGGTGACAAAGTGGTAATGAATCGAAATTTCAATTGTTGAACCACACTGTCCTCTTAATAAGGCGTCCGGATCGTGTTCGTAACGGACTGTTTTGTTTTTCGTTACCATCTTTGTTACCCGTGTTCGGATCTTTGCTTGATCTAAATATTTCTACCTTTTTTGTTTGTGATGATTCAATTTCAGTATCACTGTGTATTAAAAATGCAGGTTTCAAACGGTCAATTGATACTGTTCTGGTTTTGTCCGAAAACTTTATATCAAAAGTTTTATCGTCCCGTTTTATGACTTTGTAGGGTCCAGAATAGGGTGGGGTCAAAGGTCTTGTAGTGTGGTCGCAGCGTACAAATACGTATGTACACGTTTTTAATTCAGGATGGATGAACATGTTTCTCTGATGGTATGGTTTTCTTGGAACTGCTGAGTACATTCGTATGCGTTTCCTCAGATTCTGGAGAAATGTATCGCTATCTGGGATCTTCTGCGTTGTCGGCTCAAAGAAATCACCGGGAAGCTTTATGGGGGTTCCGTACACAAGTTCTGCTGCTGATGTTTCAGTGTCGTCGCGGAGACTTGCCCTTAATCCTAAGAGGACTGTGGGCAGTTCGGTAACCCAGTTTTCTGTGTTTCCACGCGACATTAAAGCTGCCTTTAGGGTCCTGTGCCATCTTTCAATTTTTCCATTTGCCTGAGGGTGATATGCTGTTGTGTGGATTTTCTTGATGCCCATGCATCTTGTCAGGTTGGTGAATAAATGTGACTCAAATTGACGTCCTTGATCAGTGGTAATTCTCAACGGACATCCAAACCTCGTAATCCACTGATTGTAAACTCCCTCTGCCACTGACTCAGCTGTGATATCTTGCAGAGGTATGGCTTCAGGCCAATTTGTAGCTCGATCTATCATTGTGAGCAAATATTTGTATCCTTGACAGTACGATAAAGGACCCACAATGTCAATGTGCAAGTGTTGAAAACGTTCACTTGTTGGAAATGAACCGAGAGGTGAAATTGTGTGTCTTTGTATCTTAGATTTTTGACAATCCAAACATGATCGTGTCCAATCGTTTATATCCTTGTTCATTGACTTCCAGAAATATCTATTTCCGATCATTTTCCTAGTAGCTCTTGTGCCCGGATGACTAATTCCATGTATGGTTTTGAAGACTGCTACACGAAACTGCTCTGGCAAATATGGTCGTGCCGATTCTTTTGATATCTCACAGTAAATAGGCATGTTAGAGTTTGGATAAGTAATTGTTTTGAATTTTAAATTCTTGGATTTTTGCATTAATTTTAATTCTTCATCTTCTTTTTGAAATTTGGATAATTCTTCGTAATTCATAGGAGAAGGCATGTCTATTTGTTCAATTCGCGACAATGCATCAGCGACTTTATTTTCGGAGCCTTGAATGTGTTGAATTGAAGTACAAAACTGGCTGATGAAATCCAGGTGTCTCAGCCTTCGCGGGGTATCCGTAGAAGTTGTTTTCTTGTTAAGCGCGTATACCAGTGGCTTGTGGTCAGTAAACACGGTAACATTTTGGCCTTCTATCATGTTTCGAAAATGTTTGGTGGCCATGTAAATAGCCAGCAATTCCCTGTCGTAGGCAGAATACCGTTTTTGGGCTTCACTGAACTTACATGAGAAAAAACTTAGTGGCTGCCAACTTTTGCCCACTTTTTGTTCCAGTACGGCTCCCGCACATGTGTTTGAGGCATCAGTCACTAAAGCCAAAGGGGCTCCAGCTACGGGATGAGCCAGTAACGCAGCTTCACGGAGGCTATTCTTGCACAGAGTGAAAGCATTTTCGGCTTCTTCAGTCCACGAAATGCGCGATTTATCTTTCCGCTTTTTGTTGTGTAAATATAAATTCAAAGGTTCTTGATATTTGGCTGCTTTAGGTAAATGACTTCTGTAGAAATTAATCATACCCAAAAATCTTCTTAGCTGTTCTACTGTTTCGGGTTTGGGGTATTCAGCTAAAGCTTTGACGCGGTCTTCCAATGGTAGTATTCCTTTGTTTGAGACGTGATATCCCAGAAAGTCAATTTCTTCCTTACCGAATTCACATTTCGCTAAGTTTATAGTCACACCATGCTGGTTCAGGCGTTCGAAAACGATGTTTAGGTGTAAACGGTGCTCAGCTTCTGAATCCGAAGCAATTATGGTATCGTCTACAAAATTAAACAGAAAGTTCAGCCCGTGGTATACGACGTTATTCATGAAACGCTGAAAGGTTTGACTAGCATTACGTAAGCCAAATGTCATTCTCGGAAATTCATACAGTCCGAAGGGCGTGATGATTGCCGTCTTCTCGATATCCTCCGGAGCAACTGGCACAAAATGGTAAGCTCGCTGAAGATCTATGCGTGAGAATATCTTTTTCCCTGCCAAGAGGTATTGGAAATCGTGGATTCTTGGAATTGGATATCTGTCTGGCTTCGTTATTGAGTTTAAATTGCGATAATCACCACAGGGTCGCAATTCACCGTTATTCTTAAGCACGACGTGTAGTGGGCTTGCCCAGCAACTCTTAGAAGGTCGACAAATACCGATTTGCTGCATGTAATCAAATTCCTTTTTTACCTTGGCGTATTTGTCTGGGGGAAGCGGCCGTGAACGTGCAAATACGGGTGATCCGGTAGTCTCGATGTGATGCACAACATTATGTTTTGGGGTGTCTTTATAGCACACAGGTTTCGTAATGTCGGGATAAGCTGATAACAAATCATAGTAAGAATTTGTCACGTCAATTGTTTTGATGTTCACGTATTCGTAATTGACTATAGATCCAATAACATTTAGATTAGTCACTGCGTCGATGATCTTTCTCCCGTTTATGTCTACCAAAAGTTTATGATGACTGAGGAAATCAGCTCCCAGGATTGGTTGTTTTACGTCTGCCAAAATAAATGTCCATAAATACGGTCTTCGTAATTTTAAATTTAGTACTAGGTTTTTAGTTCCGTACGTTCTTATTTCCGTGCCGTTTGCAGCGTATAATTTGTATCCATCACTTGAGTCGTTTCTAAATGATTTCTTAGTAGCCGGTAGTACTGAGACATTAGCTCCCGTATCCACCAAAAAACGTAGACCACTGTTTGAGTCGGTCACGCAGAGGCGATGAGAAGGGGAGATGGTGCAGACATCCGCCACTGGCTGCACCGATTTTAGTTTTCCGAATGGTCTGCTATTTTCTTCCAGGAGCACGGATCTGTACATTTATTAGCTCTATGGCGAAATCGACGATGATAATAACAAAGTCTGCCAGTGTCATTTGATACGGCATGATTCACCTTACGGCCTCTCGAAACGGATCGACTATGGTAGCGCCGAAAATCATTAAAATTCCTTTGTCTAGGTCTTGATCTCTGTAATTCCATGACCTGCAGATTTAGTTGTGCTATTTGTGCTTGTAGCGCTGTAAATTCATCAGATCTACTGGTATTCTTGCTGCAGGAGGAGACTTCTGTAACATGGAGAGGTCGAGTATTTTCCATAATTTTATCAGCGATCGCTGCTAAGTTCTCTAAATCTTTCACCTCGCTCACGGCGAGAACAGCACGAATTGATGATGGAAGGTGTCCTTGCCACATTATGTTCAGAGTTTCATCTGGAATCTTGCTCCTGGCCAAATCGCGCATATTGCGTAGTAGAGTAAGATCCCAGAGCGATAAGACATAACTTATTTTCTAAAAGATGAAACTTTAAGTTCTCAGTAGTGTGTCATGTACTCTGTATACCTGCGTGTTTGTGAAGTTTGCACAGTGACACCTGGTACCTGCCCAGGTGTCACTGTGCAAACTTCACAAACACGCAGGTATACAGAGTACATGACACACTACTGAGAACTTAAAGTTTCATCTTTTAGAAAATAAGTTATGTCTTATCGCTCTGGGATCTTGGACTATAGCAAATGTGACGGTTTCTGATCACCGAGTTCAATTTCGCTCAATAATTTTTGCAGTTGTCTATTTTCCGATTCCTCGTAAACAGTTAAGAGTCTTGTTTTCAAGGCTTCATATTTTTTAGTCGCTGGTGGCGTTAACAGGATGTCACTGACTTGCTTGATTACATCTTTGCCGAGTTTGGTTACCACCAGATTAAATTTCGCTTCATCACTAAGTTTTTGAGGTGTCAAGATTGCTTCTATTTGTACGAACCATAAGCGCGGTTGATCGCACCAGAATTCAGGAAGACGAGACGAGACAGTCACTGTCGATAGTTCTGGCGTGGTTCGTTGACTCGGTTCAGATTGGGCCATACTGTAGCACCTTGTTGGTAGGCTTCTTTATTTGTGTTTTCGTATCTCCTAGGACAGGATCACGCAACCTTCTGATCACGTCGGGGTCACCAGTTTGGCGGATGTTAATGCGTAGGTGCTAAGTGGCTAACTTGGTGATAGAAGATAAACACTCAAAATGTGGAACTGTATTTATTCTCAGGTGAAAAGTACGGACTTTACAAAGGTTGGTGCAGAAGTGTCGTTTGTTAAAATCTAGTATCTAAGATAAATTAATTACACATACAAATAAGGAGTGGTGCCGAGTGCATAAAACATGATGTAAGTCTGTCCTAGATTTTCGTGACGAATGACTAATGAGTACATAGTAGGCACAATTTTAATACTTTTGTTCAATTTACGGGAAAAAGTTTTATTGTATTTTGTTCATCAACATGTCAACTGATAGTCTTATGAGCTTTGTGCGAGAGGACACAGTGCTGTTGAGAACCACAAGGTAGACTGACAACTTAAGGAATTAAATAGAAATTGTTTGTTTAGAAGTAACTAGAACCTCCACAAAATCTAGTACTGTAATGCCATTATTTCACAGTACAGTAAATTTTGTAGTACACTAGTCTGATACAATGTTACAGTTCTAAACCCAAGGAATCTGCCTATAGTCATTTGTTTTTCATAAATCTACAAACTGATCTACATCCACCAAACCAAAAAGTAATGATATTGCAAATTTGATTACTTTTATAAGGCTCTTGCCACGGCCTAAACTTTCTAATAAAGCTCAGTGTGATTGGGCCATATCTCTGTGATATATGTCAACAGGAAAAACACAGATGCTGCGTGAAAGCAGCACCAAGCTCTGCATGTGAAACCACTTAAGTTAGACCAATAAATCTGGTGTTGCTAATATGAAATAGAGACTTCATATGTGTCATGCACAACATCTGAAAGAGTATGGCAATACACAAAATAAAGACAAAAAAGTTTTTTTTATTAGAGCTTTTCTAAGCTGATTAACTGTATAGTGTTTAGAATATCACTACCCTATATCTTTCCATGAGTGACCTTAAGAGGCGACCCTGAGTCTTCTTACTAGGGTATTGGGGGTATTTAAGTGATTTTTGTGCTATGCCGTTGGAGACAAATCACCAAAAACATTTACGTTACAGTCTTTTCCCCACTCAACTTCCGAAAGTGGCTCAGAAATTTCAAATTCCAAGCTCTGGCCACCTCCTCTTAAGATTTATAGCCCTGAGTATATATATGTGGACTTAATTTAATAGACTTTTATGTTCTTCTAGTCAAAACAAAAGGAATTGCTCAAATCTCAGCGAAATGATCTCAAGCTCCATTCCAGTCTATCCATCACTCACATAGACCCAGAATCATTGATCTCAGTAACGCATGATGATGAAAAGCCAATTAAAACTGAAACGCCAGAGTCTGATGATGAATATTTATGCAGAGATGAACAAAATACAGAAGAAGATGGTGATGATGATGTTAATGATAAAAATGTTGATTTAGTGGTTGAGGAGTTGCAGGTAACCAAAGAAGATGAAGTTTTAAGTGATGATGAAGCGCTTAGTAAAGTAAGTTATCAAGTCAAGTATTGCATTATCTCTACAACTATTAACTCTATTTTGGCAACAATACTAAATTTATTACTACTACTTTTGTATTTAATTAGAGTATAAATAAATAGTAAAAAAAAACGATTTAACATCATCAAATTTTAGCTCTACATTTGGAAGTTGCCTGGAAAAGTGTTTTTAGTGTAAAGACTACCAAATGTACTTTTGATTTGTAAAACTGTATTTATGTTAATATTTCTTTTGTAAAGTTAATAAATAGACTCACCATTAGACTGTTGATTGCCACTTTGTACAGTCCTGATTAACCTCCCAAGATTCATTTACAATAATAATTTTTTTATTGCATTATCTTCAATTTTTCATTTTATAAAGATATTTCAAAGATAGTTAATTGCTACGCAGGCATTCAAGTACGAGAAACTTTTAATGGATATCTCATTTAAGTACCAGTAATATTATTTTAAATGTGTATCTGTGTTTAATGTGCTGTATTCTATTGTTGATCTTCTTTTCCTTTGTAATATTTTTTATTATTTTTTATGAAATTTACGTTTACTTTCTTTATGTTGATTGTTAAGTGTTTCTTAATGTATGTGAGTGTGACTATGCTTTTTTTTGAATGTAGCAATGAATAAATGTTTTCTTTCTTTCTTTCATTCTTTCTAAATTAATAAGGTTTATTTTTAGTTACAGAAAAAACAACTAAAGAATGGAAAGAAGAAGTCACGCTCAGTAGCAAAATGTAAAAAGAAGAAGGTAGAAGAAGTAGTAACTAAGAAGGAACGCAATACTAGGAGTAAAGCTAAGCAGCTAGAAAACCAAATCAAGCAATGTTTTGACATCATCAAATTAACAGTATGTATCGTAGTTATTTTTAGCGGTGTTGTGCCATGTAAGGATAACACAACTCCATATCTCTCATATGTCACTCAAGATAAATAAAAAAATGTATTTCATGTATTTAATTGTTATTATTATAAAGGGAGTAGAGCTTTTCATGTGATAAGTTGAAAACCCAGTTGGCTCAATATTATTTTCCTTCATCTCAAAATTACTGCATTAATTGAATAATGCCCAATTACATTTGTTACTTATTTCTGTAGGTTTTTTTTTTTTGTTATTTTGTTTCTTTCCAACATGCGATCAGTCGTTGGACTATAAGCAGTTCTTTTGAACGGTATCGTGGCTATTATTATTATTTTAGGTATGAATTTAAGTTCCTCGCCTCTCCCATGGCCGAAAATGGAAATATAAATTTTAAATGCGAGAGGCGGTACTCCCCAACAAAAGCACAGTCGGTCGGGGTCAGGGAGTCAGGTTCAAGAACCGACGGACGATCCGAGCCGTATCGAGCAGCACCGCTTTCTGCATTTGTGCTGGAACCGACACGCCACAGAAATCCAACCGCCTCAAGTTGGTCGCGAGGCTGGTTGGAATTAACCCGTTCGCGGACAAAACAATTGGGATTATTTCTGTCGAAGTCACACCCCACATGTCGGTGATCTCGTGGGCCAGATCGAGATATTTCCGACGCTTCTCGGTTTCGGCTTTCACGAGACCCTCGTCATGAGGGATAGTGACATCCACTAGAAATACCCTCGACTGCGACCGATCCCATACCACGATATCAGGCTTATTCGCTAGAATAGTCCTGTCCGTGATAACGGATCGGTCCCAATAGATTTTGGCACGGTCGTTTTCTAGGATTGGCTCCGGCAGATACTTGTAATACGGCAGCCTCTGTTGCAAGAGTCCGTATTTCAGAGCGAGCTCCTGATGCAGGATTTTGGCTGCTTGGTTGTGTCTGTGCAAGTACTCAGTGTTAGCAAGAGCCGAACAACCGGAAATAACATGCCTAAGTGACTCTCCGGGACGGCCACATGCTCGACAGATGTCTGTGGTACCGTCCTTTAGGATGTATTTCCGATAGTTCCGCGTCTTGATAACCTGGTCTTGTATTGCACAGACAAAACCTTCGGTTTCCCCAAAGAGGTCCCCGAAACGCAGCCAATGCAGGGAGGCTTTACGGTCCACGAAAGGTTCGTGAAGTACCTTGTAAAACCTCCCATGCAGCTCCTTCTCTTTCCATACGGACTCCCGATCAGAGGTGCTAAGTACCTCCGGGGTTCGCCAATCCTGTGAGGCCAACGATAAGGGAGTCAGTCCTTTATCACTAGCGACCACCTCTCCCCGAATACTATCATCCGTCATCGTCAAAAAATAGTTTCTGAGGTTGCATACCTCGCGGTTGTGCATGGTTTTGGCACTCAAGAGGCCTCGACCACCACACTTCCGCGGGATATACAATCTCATAACCGACGACCTCGGATGATGCATTCGATGAGAGGTCATCATCGTGCGGACTCGTCTGTCCAGAGCGTCGAGTTCGGTCTGAGTCCATCTGAGCACGCCAAATGTGTACATCAGTACAGGCATGACCCAGGAGTTAATGGCTCGGATCTTATTAACGCCTGACAAGTAGCTATTAAGCACACTTTTCAGGCGTTCATAAAACTCCTCGCAAACACCCTGTTTCACGTCTGCCACCTTCACACCGATGGTTTGTGACATGCCCAGATACCGGTATGTTTCAGCCTCGGAGAGTGCCCTCAAATGATTGGTGCCGACATCGACACCATCAGAGTGCACGACATGCCCCTTCTCAACATGGATGACCGCACACTTATCGACCCCGAGCTCCATCTTGACGGAACCACTGAAATCGTTAGTGATCGTCAGTAGCTCCGCCAATCTGTCAGCCGTGGGGGCGTAAAGCTTCAGGTCATCCATGTAAAGGAGATGAGGCAAGCGTGGTCCGCCTCTCCGAAACTGAAAGCCTGTCCCCGAATTCTCCAAGAGTGTGCTTAGAGGATTCAGGGCCAAGCAAAACCAAACTGGACTCAGGCAATCGCCCTGGAAAATCCCTCGCCTTATATCAATTTGGTCATCCGCGTCCGTCATCCGCTGACCGTCTAAACTCAGGATCGTTCTCCAGCACCCCATACACTGCCCGAGGAAGTGTCGAACTGTACTATCAATTTTGTACAGCTCGAGGACCCTCATGAGCCATGTATGAGGTACCGAATCGAACGCCTTCCTGTAGTCTATCCAGCCAGCGGAGAAGTTCCGACGGTTGCGTTTGACCAGTTGGCCTACGACCGCGTCGATGAGGAGCAGCTCCTTGCTACCGCGACTACCGCCCCTACATCCGTTCTGAGCTCCAGATATCACATTGTTATCAACAATGTGTTGAGTAATCTTGGAGCTCAGAACGGATGTCAAGGTCTTGTAAATTGTACAAAGACAAGTAATGGGGCGGTATTGTGATGGATCCGCGGTAGCATCGCTCTTTGGAGCTAAATGAGTGACCCCAGTAGTTAAGAAGTTCGGGAGCGTCCCACTCTCGAGGGCGCTTTGGAACTGACGGGCGAGAGTAGCGTGACAGCGCGTGAACCCCTTCAACCAGTAATGGTGCAATCCGTCCGGCCCCGGACTTTTCCAGTTCGGAGCCTTACGGATCGCAGCCACCACATCCTCCTCGGATATGTTGACGGGGTTCATGGGCGCTATGGGCTCGCACGCTCCCTCGACCGCCTCGAACCATCGGCCCTCTTCGTGATCAACAGGCAGCGACCAAAGCCCACGCCAAAAGTCAACCACATCGGCTTTTTCCGGTCGCTGACCTGTCGTAACCACGTCGGGACGCTCCAAAGTTCTGTAGAACTTCTTCTGGTCACTCATGAAGAGACGATTCTGTTGGTACCTCTTTACCCTTTCAGAATATCGCCTAATTCGCTTACCCCAAGCAGCGATCTTCTGCTTCAGATCATCGATGCGCTCCACCAGTCTACAGGCAAACTCCGGTGAGTTGTCAAAGACATTCTCACCAGGGAATGCCTCCCTGACGAAGCGCACCACCCTCGGCCTATTGTTGCCTGATCTGAAGCTGGTCAGTTTGCCGATGAGGACCCTGGCCCTTGTGATACGGCTTTCAATCCGCCTCATCCAGGCTGGTCTAGTTCTAGTCCTGGGACTAGTACTGCCAGCCTGACGGGAGCCACCAACTCTTGTTGGCGGCATCCTGACGCCGACAAATTGACAAACTGTCATTGCGGCGCCAAAGAGAATTGAATCCGTATCCCAAAGGTCCATGCTGCACTCTAAAAATGAGGGCAGCATGTTATTAACGGCCTCAACGACATCCCGAACCTTGATGCTGAGAGGAACTCGGGGCAGCCTTGGCCTCCTTTCGAGAGGCACTTGGCGATATTCCAGGATCGTCTCTTCGAGTGCGCTCCTCACCAAATCCAAATCCAGGGAGACTGTTCCCCAATCGCTTTCCGCACCACCCACATCCGGCAGGTTAGCAATTAGCTCCCTCCGTACTTCCCGTTCAGGGACTGGAGGGAGAACCTGCAAAGGTGGCTCTTCGTCTAGCGGGGGAACAGCCTCGCGTCGCAATTGTTCGAGTTCGGTAGTGCTAAAAAGTTCTGAGCGCTGTATGTACCGAACTCGATCCGCCAGGTTTTGTTCTGTGACGGTCAAATTGGGCTCCAGCCGCAGAAATTCGCGGTACATTGCTGCCCGATAACCCGTCCGTCCAGTTCTTGAACCCGAGGCCCTAATATAGGCCCGCATGGCATTCCTATTCATTTCGACCGTCCATGCCATGCGGCGCCTTGTTCCACCAGCGGCGGGCACCGATTGCTGGGACTGAGTTGCCCCAGTCCCAACCGTTGCCAAGCCATCTGGTGGCTGAGGTGGTCGAGCAGACCGGCCAGGTGGTCGGGCCGGTCTGCCGCGGCTGGGGGACCGCATGCTGCCACGTCCAGCCCCAGCTCCAGACGCGCCCCAGCGATAACCCCTGGGGAGCGGCCCTATACGCTCATCGTTGCTATTACTGTCCATTTTACGATGAGCGAAGATTCACCCGGGTTTTCGCTCACTTGCCCCGGGGAGACCGTTATTGCTCTATTTTGCGCTGAGACCAGTTTGTAGACACGGTCAACATCTACAAACTCAAGCGCTGACTATTTGCATTGCTGGAATGGCAAGCTGGCAGACATGTCATCCTGCCATTCCAACAATGGGCGGTGGGGTCGTCACATCCCTACGCCTACTTATTATTATTATTATTATTAGACGGGCGGTAAACGCCACGGGTTTCTGCACTGAGCCCGACATGGCGGACCATTGTACGTGGACCAAGTGGTCAACTAGCTCTCCCAGCCTTATTCCGTCCAGAAGGCAAGTAGCTTATCCAGGTCAGCTACCGCCCCTGGGAGCGACTTTATTGTTCCTATAGTGTTTTTTCGGATATCGGCCACTCCAGTGCATTCCTGGAGCACGTGAGCGACCGTCTCATCAGCCTTCATGCACGCACGGCATAGAGGGCTGTCGGTGATGCCTATAGTGTGTAAGTGTTTGTTTAATGTGGTATGTCCTGTGAGTATTCCCGCCACTGTCCGCAGGTCCTTCCTACTAAGTCGTAGTGCGCGCCCGGTCAGCTTTATGTCAAGGGTTGGCATAGTTTCCTTTGACTGTCTGCAGCCAGGCTCTTCCTGCCAGTGTGACTTGGAGAGAGAGTGTGTGCGTTCTCTTAGCCACGCACGCAGCTGACCAAAAGGCAGGGGGATAATCGGTTCAGGACCCTGCAGGTTCCTGGCCGACCCCGCCCTAGCCAGTTCGTCAGCCGCGTCGTTTCCCAATGAGCCGCTATGACCTTTAATCCATTGAAGGGTTATAATGTTTTTCCCGGCTACCTCCTCCAGAGCACCGTGGCACTCCAGGACTAGTCCTGAAGTGAACACACAACGATCCAGAGCCTGTAGCACAGATGCACTGTCCGAGATGATTTTGACATGCATATCGGACAGCGCACGGGCTTTGATTGCCATTGCCGCCTCAATTATTCCAAGACACTCCGCTTGGAATACCGTATTGTGGTGGCCTAGGCTTTTGGAGATTTTGATATTGAGGTCTTGTGAGTATACGCCCGCTCCAGTCCCTTGGTTGGTCTTGGATGGTATGTATACACACGCACCTCTTTAATATCGGAGTAGTCATGTTGTTCCTCTTCGAGTCCAACAGTGTAATTGTGCTTGGTTATAATGGTTTTTGGTATCCTATCACATGGTGCAGTAAGTAAGGGCTGGTATTGGATGGCCGTTGTATAAATATTAGTGTGTAGGATTCTGGAGTCATTTTTGAGGTGTCCTGCCTTTTTCAGCCTAAGTGAGGACATCGCTGCCTCTTGCTGTATGTGTAAGTGTAAGGGCGGCAGATTCAGTAGCACCTGAAGAGCTGCCGTAGGTGCGGTTCTCATACAGCCCGTGATGGCCATACAGGCAAGCCGTTGCATTTTTTCTAGGTCGTTTTGGGCTGTTGTTAATCTAGTTCTCGACCACCAGACCAGTGAGCCGTAGGTTATCACAGGTCTGATAATGGTGGTATAAAGCCAGTGTACGATCTTAGGTTTTAATCCCCAGTTTTTACCTAGTATCCGCTTGCACTGCCATAGCATAGCGCTGGCTTTTTTTAAAGTGTTATCTAAATGTGGTTTCCAGCTCAGTTTGTCATCTAGGGTAATTCCTAGGTATTTAACAGTCTTGGAAAGAGTGAGTTGGGTTCCAAAGAGTTTTGGAAGTTCAAAAGGGGGGAGTTTCCTTTTGTGAGTGAAAAGAATTAGTTCAGTCTTTTTAGGGTTTACTTTCAGGTCGTATTCGTTACACCATGTCTCCACTACTCTTAATGCTTGACCCATTTGATTGCAGAGCGTGTTTACATGATTTCCATTTAGTAGGATAGTGAGATCGTCCGCGTAGCCTACAGTAAAGTAGCCTCGGGCATTGAGCCTCCTAAGTAGAGAGTCGACCACCATGTTCCATAGGAGTGGGGAGAGGACCCCCCCTTGGGGGCATCCTCTTGTCACAATGGCTCTGGTGGTGTCTTTTAAGGTTACTTGGACCGCTCTGAGTCTCAACATGTTAACAACCCAACCCCTGAGTGTGGAGTTAACACGGAAGTCTTTCAGAGTATTCTCGATACAGGGTATGTTAGTTTTATCGAAAGCACCTTCAATATCTATGAAGGTGCCTAGTGTGGATAGCTTAGTGCTGAGTGCACATTCAATTTTAGATATTACGTTGTGTAGTGCAGTCTCAGTTGATTTATCTTTAGTGAAAGCGTGTTGGTTTATATGGAGGGGTTTTTTCGCAAGTGATTTTTCTCTTATATGTCTGTCACAGAGTCTTTCCAGAGTTTTTAAGAGAAATGATGTGAGGCTGATGGGTCTAAAGGACTTCGGGTCGGTATAGTCCGACTTACCGGGTTTGGGTATGAAAGTTACTTTGACTTCGCGCCATGGTATCGGTACATATCTGTAAGCGATGCATGATTGATATATTTTGACCAGCCAGTGGGATAGGATGTCTCTTGCCCACTGGAGCAAGGCAGGGAAGATTCCATCTAGGCCTGGTGATTTGAAGGGGTTGAAAGACTTAACCGCCCATTCAATTTGGTCATTAGTGACAAGGTCTCGTGAGAAGAGCCTGTCCGCTTCCGTAGGAGGCGTAATATGCTCCTCATTCCAGTCAATATCATCAGTATGATGACAGTCTGGGAAGTGGCAGTCTAGGAGCAATTTATGTGTTTCTGTATCTGTCGTGGTGTATGTATTATCAGGTGTTTTGAGCGGCCCTACGGTGAGGTTGTTATCGGTAGACAGAATTTTTCGAACCCTAGCCGCTTTATTGTTCGATTCTATTGATCCGCAAAACTTTCGCCAAGCTTGCCTTTTGCTAGATCGGATTCGTTTTTTGTAGGTGGCTAACATGTTTTTATAGTTTTCCCAGTCTGTAGGTAGCCTGGAGTTTTTTGCTTTATTGAAAAATTTGCGTAGTTCACCGCGCATTTTTTCCAACTCCGGGGTCCACCACCTACTGGTTTCTTTCCCTGGGATTGTTGGTTGTTTAAGTGGGCAGGAGGCTTCATAAGACTCGATTATAGCTGCGGTTACTACTTTAAGGTCATTTTCAATTTGTGTAGGGCCATCTATATTTTCGTTGGTGAGTGTATTTAGCTTACTTTTTAGAGAAGATCTATATGAGAGTACATTCGTAACTCGAGGGTTACGTTTAGGAGGGGGTAGTGTGTAGTCACTGGTAATGTTGAAACAGATCCGCCGATGATCAGCGCAGCTTAGTTCTTTTGACACGTGCCAATTTGAGACTAAGTGGGACGCCCCGGTGCTAACTAGTGTAATGTCAATGATAGTTTGGCCCCTGGATGTAACCCATGTGGGCTCCGATCCTATATTTGCTATGCTAAGGTTAGTAGAGAATAAATAGGTTGATAATACCTGTCCTCTTTGATTGGCCGCGTGGCAGCCCCACAGCGGATGATGCGCATTTGCATCGGCTCCGATGATGAGCTCAGTACCGGACTGCTCACAGTACTGCACCAGGTCGACCATTTCTTTAGGTGGGCAGTCGGCGTCACCGGGCATGTAGCAGGACGCTAAGACCACATCTGGGATCACCCTGCTAGCTGTTGTGATCTTGATAGCTATCAGGTCTCTGGAACAATATTGGGTGAGTGGCATGCTTTGAATATATTTAGGAATATAAATGCATGCCCTTGGGTTTGTGCATGTGGTGTCGCAGATTAACTTACCTCCGATGTTACTGAGACCACATATACGGTTTGCCCTGATCCACGGCTCCTGAATCAGAGCAATACTGTTGATGTTTTTATCCAGCACTGTGCGTAGGGTAGCCGTCGCCGCTTGACTGTGCTGGATATTGGTCTGTAGGATTGAGATGGTTTTAGGAGGGGGGAGCATCTTTAAGGATCTCCGCTTCCAGCTCCTCATCCAGGTCCAACTCGGAGTGTGTCCTGGGCGATGAAGTCATCATGGCCTCTTCCCAGGGATCCGGGACGAGGTCATTGCATGCCAGCCGACCGAGCTGGTCCACGGCCTCTTGGAGAGCTTCTGGTTCCTCCACAGGCCTGCTGGTGGAGGGTTTCGGCTCATCCGGCCTTGGGGGCGCGGGGGCAGGTTGGTCAGCTGGGGTCTCAATCGGCGCCTTCGGATCGGGCGGCGTGTCACTAAGTTTACCCCTCCCTACTATAAACTTAGCGAACACCGACCCGAATCCAAAAGCGATTCGCCGGTCGCGAAGAAGCAACTTCTCCACCTCCGTCGATGACAGGCCCAAAGTAAGGAAGGTGCCCCTATTCTCTCCTTCGACAGTCGTCGCTTTGTATGGGTGCCACTGTGGTATGTCATACCAGCGTCCATTTTGTTTGCAAAGCAAAATCTGCAGCTTTTTCAGTGACCCCATATACCTAGGGAAGAAGAGGGCAATTCGTGTGCGGGTGGGGATATCAGCCTGGTTGACCATCTGAATCTTGTCGCCCGAGGGTAGCGTCGCGGCGGATGCAAATTCCTGTAGCCAGGTAAGAGCGAAGTCGTCCTCACACTGGATCTTCAGCGTACCCTCGGACAGTTTTGGGCAACCCCGAAAGGCTGGCGCTACCTCCACATCATCGGAGTCCATAGCCGCGAAGACCTGTTCTTCGATACTTTCCCCAAAGTACTCGGCCTCCGAAGTGGTCAAGTCCCTCAGGGACGTGGTGATGAGCGCCACTGAGAGTTTGGAGCGGTCTACCGTGGCTTGCGCGTAGGTTCTCTGTCCCTTGATAGTTTTTGCCCGTTTGGGCTCGACCATCTGGGCAGGAGACCTACTGTCATCAGGTTTCCCTCGTTTGGATGCCTCTGGGACCTTGGAGGGTCCAGATTCATCAGCGGGGCGACCGGACTGACTGACGCGCTTACCACGGTTTCCGCGTGGTGTGTCACGCCGGTAACGGTTGCCGTCACGCTCATGTACGGGGTTTTTTACGCCGTGTCCCACACCCGACCCCCGGCACGCGGGGGTGAGCCCGCGCTCCGGGGTGATCGGGGGCGAGAGAACGGCGCACTAGGCTTCGCCAGCCCCGCACCTGAAGCCTGCTCGCAGGGGACCTGGCTCGCACCCCCTCGCAAGGCTTGGGGTTGAGGGCCATCTCCCCCGCCGCAACCTACCTGGCTCTGGTACGGCCGCGCGACATCCACTGGGTGCTCGGCAGCTATTCGGGCTTTGGCGGCGCGGCGATAGGCACCGCTCTTCTGCTTTCTATGGCGGGTCCTCCCCTGGTCGGGGCCGCCTATAGGGTTTTCATTGCCACGTCCCTCGCCCCCGTGGTGGTTGCGTGGTTCGGGCAATGATTTTCTGTTGTGAGGCTTTCTAGCCTGCCTCACGGGCACGGTTTCCCACGTGCCGTAGAAGCGCTCCGGCTTGCGCGCCGGGGGCACTTTGGAAGACGTCTGCATCTCTTCAGTCTTCCTCTCTTCTTTCTCATCAGGCGAAACTTTGCCCCCCCCAGAATACGAGGGGCGGCCTGAAACCTGCAAACAGGGTTCAGGGAGGGATTCCCGTTCCCGGTTGGGACACGTACCCTCCTGGGGTAAAAAATCTATTTTAGGTTGCGCCATTTGATATAAGTTGGGATTGGGGGGTTTTCGGCATAAGTTTTGGTTAACGTCTGCATTGAAGTAATGCAGACGCGTAACGGGCAGCAACGACTTGAACGATGACTATAGCCTTGTCCTGGAGGTTCTAAAACCGATACCTCCAGGACCATTCGCCAACTTTGGGTACTTAAAACTAGTTTAACTAACCAAAGCTAGGGAGGTTCCCAGCCTTGGATGACAAAAGGTCTTAAAAAGAAAATTTTCAAAAGATCTGGGAGCCCCCCCGCCCGGTATCGTGGCTTTCAGGACTGGCCTCTCCATTGATAGACTGTCCTTCATTGATATTATATTTTATTTAACTTTGACTATATATTATCCCAGATGTGGCTTCGTTTCAGGCGTCGCGTCATTTCTGGCTGTGTTAGTGACCGCGCCAATTCATTTTCATGATTTGTAATCCTGTCTCTGTAGGCTTTTGTAAGGTGCTTGACTTCCTCCTTCACGGTAGGAATTTCTAAGTATGTATGTATTTCCTCAGTTTTTGTAAACCAGGGAGCTCTTGCTATGGTCCTCAGTGCGTTGTTTTGGAATCTTTGTAGTATTTCAACATTGCTGTTTTTTGCCGTACCCCACAACTGTATATCATATGTCCAAACAGGTTTTAGTATGGATTTATAAATAAGCAATTTATTGTTAAGTGACAGTCTCGACTGCGGGCCGATTAGCCATTGTAAAGATCTAAAACGGTAGTTCAACTCATCACGTTTTTTCTGGATGTGTGTTTTCCAGGTTTGCCTCCGGTCAAGGTGAAAACCTAGGTACTTTACAGAATCTGTGTGTGGTAAGTGCTCATTTCCAAATTTGAAAAGTGATATGATTGGATTTAGCGGCACTAGCCTTGATCCTCCAACTCTTCATCCAATCATGTATCTTGTTAAGATGTGTTTGCAAAGTCGCTGAAGCTTGCTCTGGGCTATCACTTGAAGCTAGTACAGCAGTATCATCTGCAAACGTTGCAGTCATCACTGTTTCTGACACAGGAACATCACTGGTGTAAATAATATACAATGTCGGCCCTAGGACTGATCCTTGTGGTACCCCCGCTTGTATATCATACATGTCGGAAACAGAATCGTTTATTTTAACATAAAATGATCTGTGTTCAATGTATGATTTCAGTAGCAGAAACATATTATGAGGTAGGGTCTTCTTGATTTTAAATAGTAGGCCATTATGCCAAACTTTATCGAACGCCTGTTGCACATCCAGAAATACGCCACAGCAATAAAGCTGTTTTTCCAGTGCATTTTTCACTTCTTCACAAACTCTGTGTACTTGTTCCACTGTTGAATGATTGCTTCTGAATCCGAATTGATGTTCTGGGATTAGTTTCTTATCTGCCATACAAGTTTTTAACCGCACAGAGAGTACCTTCTCGAAGACTTTTGAGAGGACTGGTAGCAGACTGATTGGTCGGTAGGAAGACGTAAGATGTGGGGGTTTGCCTGCCTTGAGTACCATTGTTATTTGGGACACTTTCCAGATGTTCGGAAAATGCCCAGTTCTCAATATGCTGTTGAAAATAATAGTAATATATAATAGTATAGTAGTATTTCTGTAGGTTAAGGAGAAAGATTCATAACTTTTTCATATATCTCTTATTCTAGGTAAATTAAATCAATATCAATCCTTATTTGCAATTCTTTCCTCTATTTATCAGTAAATGCTGTAGAAAAATCCTCTCGTTACTCATTGAGTTTATTGCAGTCGGTAAAATAGATGGAATTTAAAAAATACTTACTTAATACTTCTGCCATGCCTTTTGCCATTTCAATGCCGAAGCCTTTTTTCTTACTCAGCAAAGAAAGCTTCATTATAAGTAATAATCCGGTCAATTTATACATTCAAGGTTACATAAATTCATAAGAAGCTGAAAATTGGCACAATTGTTCAAAACATGATTATAAATGAAACCTCAAAAGTCCCCATCGTTCCGAGGTGTGCTAAAAATTTAACACGAGGTCAAAGGTCGAAAAAATGAGTTTTTTGCGATTTTAAGCGAAACGGTGAGTTTTTCGCAAAATCACCCCGGTACAAAATTGTAGATCAGAAAATTCTCTACAAAAAAGATATCAATATTTTTTTTCCTAAAAGCCACCATTTTGAAGATATAACGCGTTGAAAAGTTCGATCATTGGTAATCTTCATACTTTGCACACGTTTCCACGCCACCTACGAGGTAGTGTACTTGTGTACTACTAGCGCGTTTTATTTTAACGTGGTATCCCCTGTAGGCCTATTCCACGGGTCTGCAGTGATTTTACTTGTTTTAAAACTATTGTAAAATATTATTGTACATATCGGTTGGTTAAAATAATGGCGGTGTAATTGAAAATGAAATGATTAATATTCCTCGTCTGATTCGTAATTTTCCAGGATTACTGTTTCTTGTTCTTCGTCTTCTTTTTGTTCTTCTTCCTGTTCTTCTTCTTTTTCTTCTATTTCATAGATTAACTGTCCCACTAGCGATTCCTCATTGGTATCATATGAGTCTTCTAGATAAGTTGACTCAACATTAGAGCACGATCGGCCTTGGCAGTTTGTGCATGCCAGGGAACAAAACAGTCCAACTTTTCTGCATCCACATTTAGCATTACAACCTTTTTTACAGTTGCAAAATATTGAGTTGAGAAGTTTCTCAGGTGCTGGTGGAAGTAAAGTTAGAACTGGCTCTAATGTATTGTCGACCAACTTCCAACCCCAGCCACACTTGAACTTGGTAATATACCCGAAATAAATGTTGGTGAGCAGCTACTGAGGTGAGGTTGGAGGTAAAGAAGCTAGTTTATAACACCTTATAAGTGATGTTCATACGTGGCGTACATGTGCAACGTATGAAGATTACCAATGATCGAACTTTTCAACGCGTTATATCTTCAAAATGGTGGCTTTTAGGAAAAAAAATATCGATATCTTTTTTGTAGAGAATTTTCTGATCTACAATTTTGTACTGGGGTGATTTTGAAAAAAAACTCACCGTTTCGCTTAAAATCGCAAGAAACTCATTTTTTTGACCTTTGACCTCGTGTAAAATTTTTAGCACACCTCGGAACGATGGGGACTTTTGAGGTTTCATTTATAATCATGTTTTGAACAATTGTGCCAATTTTCAGCTTCTTATGAATTAATGTAACCTTCCTCCTTATTTTAGGCCTAAATTGACCGGACTATAATTCCTCAGCTATTTTTGTAAGTAAAAAGAAAATAAACAAATAAAAAAAACTATTTACAGGGTTTCCACCCTTTCGGCTTAAACATCACTAAAAAGCCCCAACATCCTTCCTCCTCTTACCCGACACTCACGCGAAGAATCAGGCTCGGAGGACCAAAAAAGGAAACACAGCATAAAACTAATTTAATGCCAGTATTTATAATAGGCGCAAAAATGTTACTACATAGTAGTACGAACGAAAGTTTGGGATCTAGTTAAAAACTAATTAAGTGCCTACTTGTCAACACACAAGTTAGAATCTTGACTAATCTATATTATATACTACTGCAATTATTAATAATAATAATATATTTTTATTGAAAAAAGGTACAACAAATTGAGTTTCATACTCCCTAATAAAAAGGACAAAGCCCTGTAAACTTAGGAAAAGTATTTTGCTCAACCCATAAAGTTGGCTCACAACCATTTCAGTTTCTTAAAAAATATGTTTATAGACTAAAAGTCACACAAAAGAAAGAGATCAACCAATAGCACAAGTTCTTTAAAAGAGAGAACTATAAGTTAATTTTAATTATATTAAATGAAAAACTTAAATTTAATACATGTAGATTGTAATCAATTGCATGCTTTTGCATCCTCAAATGTATGTGTAAGTTAGTATGTATATATGTGTGTGTGTATGTGTGTGTGTGTGTGTGTGTTTGAATGTATGTTTGTGTGTGTGTTTGCGATTGTGTAAAATACAGTCTATTTTGAAAATCCTAGGAGCCACCAAATATTTAGCATTGTATTTCTAATGACATCTCAGTCTGATCATAACTTAAAGTAAGTAACCAGGGTAAAAGTTTACATTTACATTCGTAACTATTTAAATCTCGTATGTCTAGTATTTTATTAATAGAATTATAAAGGTGAGGGCCTAAAAATGAAAAATAGTTTTGACCATATTTTGTGTTTAATTTGGGTTTTACAAAAACAATGTCACGTCGCCGTTTGAGATTAAGACGATTTGATGATACATGTTGTTTCAACACTGTCAATAAAATGTACAGCTTTCTTACTGTCAAAACTTCACAAAAAGTATAAAGTTCAGTAGTGGGGAACAGAATAGGCTTGAAAGTACTGACTTTTAATAACCCCCTCTGAGCAACTTCCAATACTTTTAAATTTGTTTTGTCAGCACCACCCCATGACGTTATACAATATGTCAATAAACACTCGCATAATGCTATATAAACACGTTTAAGTAATGAAGGTTGTAAAACATGTCTTATATTTTTGAAAATATGCATGAGTTTTCGGACTCTTGCTGCAATAGCACAAATGTGAGGACCAAATTTTAGACCTTCACTACGGGGAAGTATATATTTAAAGCCTTCCCAACACCGATAACATAGGCGTAGAATAGCTCTACCCCGTTTCTTTTCGTAAGAAGCACTTAGGTTGTTGTGGCTGTTTAAGTGTTTTGGAGACCCAGCACCAAAAATATTTATTTTACTATCTTTTCCCTCCTGAACTTCCAATAGTGGCTGAATATTTTTTATCTCTGAACTCTGACTTTTTGGGATATAGCTCTGAAAAGGCGAAATTTGAAATTTGTGCGTATGTAACTTAAATTTCTATATAGTTTTTATACTCCACAGCTAGAAGAACAAATAGCGGAGTTACAGTCTCGGAAGCAATCCTCGGCATATACATCAGCCAAACTGCGCTGTGAAATATGTTATAAGACTTACCAGAAACAAACTGCTTTCGATAATCATATGACGGAACATAAACCTGTGAGTATGAAGTTATTTAAAACATACATACATTTACACCATTTGTTCTCAGTGGGTAGGTAGAGACTATCGATAACCTCTGTACGATTCTGGAAAATCTCTAGCTTAAGAGCTTATTCCATTTGCCTGAATTCAGACGTCCGACAGCCACAGAATCTGAATTCAGACTAGTGGAATAACGTTCAGAACGCTAGGCTTCCGATAAAGAGACAAATTTCGGTTCCTAGCTCACTACATTTTTTGTAGCTCTGTCTCAGGAAGGTGGAATAACGTTCAGACGATTTAGTCGCCTCGCGCCCGCCACAGCGAGAGGACGTGCCAAAATTTTTCATGCCTATGATTGCAAATTACGTAAACAAAAAAAAGATAATAAAAGTTTTATAGCAGATATACATATGCTCACGCCATTAATTCCAGGGGTAGTTAGGTAGGTAGGGGTTCCATTTCATAGGGGTAGGCGGATATGTATAATTATATTCTTACATACATACATATACTCACGCTATTATTTCCGTTTGGTGTAGGTAAATACGTTTTATCACATACATAACATATAACATAACATAAACGTTCACGCCGAATATCCCCGAAGGGGTTGGCAGAGGTACTAATACTTCTGAACATCACGTGACTTTGTCACCTGGTGTTCAGAGTACCCACGTTTTGCATGGACAGTGTACTCACGTGATAGGGGGCAGGCCTATCGCCGTTTTGTACGAATACACTGTCACATGACTAAGTAAAACTCAGCCATGTGGGTTTCCTCACGATGTTTTTCCTCAAAGAGATCTATAGAGCCAACGTGGAAGGTAATGTGAGTAGAGGACGACCACGGAGAACACACTTGGACCAAATTGAGAGTGTGCTCAAAAAGGCTGGCGTCCGAAGTATGAAGAATAAAAGAGCATGTATGAAAAGATTGATGGATGTAAACGAAGCTAGAGAGGTTTGTCAGGATCGTACAAAGTGGCGATCGATAGTCTCTGCCTACCCCAATGGGAACAATGGGCGTGAGTATAAGTAAGTTTTTCCCTCACCGTTAACAACCATGATAAATTAACCACACATATGTCTTTAGAAAAGATAAATTGGTGTAGGCCCGACCCAGGATTTGAACACTAGTCGTTTGCACGATAACCGAGTGTTCTACCCACTGGGCTATCACGGTTGCTTATGCACGGTTTTATCACATACATGCAAATTATATTATATTATATATACTCACGCCATTACTTCCCATCGGAGAGATACGTTTAATTACATACATACGCGCATATACTCACGCTTTTACTTCCGCTTGTGGTAAGCAGATAATTTAATTTGCATACATACATACTTAAACTCCCGCCATTTTTCCGTAAGGGGTAGGCAGATACGTATTGTTTCAAATATGCATACTTACACTCACGCCATCACTTCCCGTGGGGGTAGGCACAGGCGTATAATTACATACATGCATACATATACTCACGCCATTATTTCCCATTGGGGTAAGCAAATACGTTCAATCACATATATGCATACTTATACTAATGCCATTAGCTCTCATTGGGGTAGGCTGAAACTATCGATCGCCACTTCGTACGACCCCGGCAAACTTTTTAATAAATATGCTTTTATTTTTAAGTCATATAGGAGTTCCCGCCTATTTAATATTTTGTGTGATATATGACGTAAAAATATTTGGAAATGGTTGTGTACATGAATAGGATATATGTAAGTATAGTAGCGAAAGAGATATATAGACGCAATGTGTCGTCGTTTATTGAATGAGAGTGGGATAGTCCATAAGAGAGTTTGATAGAGAGCGTTTTAAAAAAAAGACGGGAGCAATTTCGTACGACCGCCCGCAAAAATCGCGCGCGCGAATGATTCAGAAACTGAAATCGGTGTAGTGGAATAACAAGCGTCTGTGGCCTTCTGCGGCAGTGACTGTGAAGGACCTCCGATTTCAGCAACGATAAAAGTGTAATGGAATAAGCTCTTTAATTTACATACATCAATTCTTTATACTTCGGACGCCTGCCTTTTTGAGCACACTCTTTTTAGAGGTTAATATGTCTTCCAAGGTCGTCTTCTACTATAATTACTATATTATAACTACTATTTACATTAGCTCTATAAAATTCTTTTAAGTACATACATACAAACATATACTCACGGCTATAATTCCCTAGAAGGGGTAGCCAGAGCTTCGGAATGTGAAATTCCTCAGCCACTTTTGGAAGTTGAGTGGGGAAAAGATGGTAAAATAAAGGTTGTTGGTGATAGGTTTCCAACCGCATCGCCCAAAAGCCCCAATATCCTTAGTCGCCTCTTACGTACACCCACGGATAGAAATGGGGTAGTGCTATTCTAAGCCGACACTACACAGAAATTTAATTAAGTATATAATTCAATCAACTAGAAAATCTTTATGAAAACGGGTGTTCTTTGAGGCAAGTTATGGGTACGGGCTTCTGAGAAGTTGCTTATTGTTATGGGTACGGGCTTCTGAGAAGTTGCTTTTTGTTATGGGTACGGGCTTCTGAGAAGTTGCTTATTGTTATGGGTACGGGCTTCTGAGAAGTTGCTTATTGTTATGGGTACGGGCTTCTGAGAAGTTGCTTATTGTTATGGGGACGGGCTTCTGAGAAGTTGCTTATTGTAATGGGTACGGGCTTCTGAGAAGTTGCTTATTGTTATTGGGACGGGCTTCTGAGAAGTTGCTTATTGTAATGGGTACGGGCTTCTGAGAAGTTGCTTATTATTATGGGTACGGGTTTCTGAGAAGTTGCTTATTCCGAAGCCCTGGCTATGTCTACATACATACACATACTCACGGCTATAAATCCCTTAACGGGGTAGTCAGAGCTTTGGAATGAGAAATTCCTCAGCCACTTTTGGAAGTTGATTGGGGAGAAGATGGTTTAAATAAATGTTTTTGGTGACGGGTCTCCAACCACATCGCCCAAAAACCACTTAAAAAGCCCCTATACCCTTAGTCGCCTCTTACGATCACCCACGGGTAGGAATGAGGTAGTGTTATTCTAAGCCGACACTACACGGCAGATGTGTCTACGTGGGGTTACATAGTGATTAATATAGGTAGGTCAGTTTTGGTATTCGTACAAAACGGCGATAAGTCTTACCCTATCACTTGACTAAACTGTCCAAGCAAAACCCGGGTATTCTCAACCGTTCTGGGATATAGGGTGTGAACATTTGAGTTTTTACATTATAACGTACTGGGTTTAAAAACTATACTGTAATTGTAAATAAATAACAAACTCAAAGAGACAATACAACTCTCTCACCCATAAAGTAAAAATGCTTTGGGATAAACATACAACATAAACGTTCACGCCGTTTATCCCCGAAGGGGTTGGCAGAGGTACCAATACTTGTGAACATAACATGACAGCGCGCCCTCTAGTGTTCAAAGCTGGTACCCATGTTTTGCTTAGACAGTGTACTCACTTGATAGGGGGCAGGCCTGTCGCCGTTTTGTACGACACCCACATGGCTAAGTTCAACTCAGCCATGTGGGTTTCCTCGCGGTGTTTTCCCTCACCGTTTACAAACTTTAGGATAAACACTATATGAATACTGTATAAATATATTTCAGGAACACGGTCCGTTCGAGTGCCCAGTTTGTAAGAAACGTTTCAAAATCGAGGACATTTACTGGAGGCACATAGTGGCGAATCACGAGAAGCAGTATCGGTGCAAATTGTGCCCCTACGTGTGTAAAGAACGGTAAGTTATACTTATTAAGACATGAATTGATTATAACAATGTAAGTAGGCATAGGATCCCATCCCGAATCGCTGTGCCATATTTTTCGTCTTTGGAGCAACCCACGGTTTTTCATGATTTTCATCTTAATTTGGTTTTTTTTTCTTTGAGGTCCCTCAGAAAAGTTTGTAATGTGAGGTTATGTTATCGTGTGAGGAATGACGTTATTCGTGAAAAATGTGGTGTAAAAGATGATATTGTAAGAAAGATAGAAAAAGGAATGTTGAGATGGTTTGGGCACCTAGAGAGGATGGATGACAGTAAAGTGGTGAAAGAGATCTATAGAGCCAATGTGGAAGGTAAGCTTAGTAGAGGACGACCTCGGAGGACACATTTGGATCAAATAGAAAATGTACTCAAAAAGGCAGGTGTCCGTAGTACGAAGAATAAAAGAGCATGTATGAAAAGATTGATGAATGTGAATGAAGCTAGAGAGGTTTGCCAGGATCGTACAAAGTGGCGATCGATAGTCTCTGCCTACCCCAATGGGAACTAACGGCGTGAGAATATGTATGTATGTATGTATGTTTTTCTTTTTAGTTTACTGTGTTTCAAAATTATGTTTTTCAGTTTTTTAAACTATGTTTATCTAGGATAAAAATTATGTGTTGGCTTTGTCTGCATATATTAATTTATAATACATTTGTGTACATATACTGTTGTACCTATTCTGTAATATACTGTTCGTGTGTTGTTTTGTATGCAATAAAGTGTTTAAATAAATAATTAAATATATTTGATACTGAGTTCCTCTATTCCAGCCAAGCTCACATCCACATGGGCTCCCACGAAGGAATGACTTACATGTTCAAATGCAAACATTGTGACTTTGTTACCGAGTAAGTAGATGATATGTTTTTATAAAATAAGTTTATGATATATTTACTAGCAAAGTACATACATACATACACTCACGGCTATAAACACCTAAAAAGGGTAGCCATAACTGAGAAATCAGAAATTTCTAAGCCACTTTTGGAAGTTAAGTGGGGAAAAGATGGTAAAATAAAGGTTGTTGGTGATGGGTCTCCAACCGTATCGCCCAAAAATCCCTTAAAAAGCCCCAATACCCTTAGTCGCCTCTTACGTACACCCACGGGAAGAAATGGGGTAGTGCTATTCTAAGCCGACACTACACAGCAGAAGTTAATAAGTCATACATATACTCACGCTATTAATATAATTTTAAAATTTGATTAAGAAATCGATGCATATAATGTTCCTAGCGCCATCAATTGGCTGTGTAATTTCAGCTTAGAATGGCACTACCCCATTTCTTCCCGTGGGTGTAAATAAGAAGTGACCAAGAGTTTTGAGGCTCTTTAAGCGATGTTTAGTGTCGGCTTAGAATAGCACTATCCCATTTCTTCCGGTGGGTGTACGTAAGAGGCGACTAACGGTATTGGGGCTTTTCAGCATACATATACTCACGGCTATAAATCACTAGAAGAGGTAGCCAGAGCTAACGAATTAGAAATTCCTCAGCCACTTTTGGAAGTTGCGTGGGGAAAAGATGGTAAAATAAAGGTTGTTGATGATAGGTCTCCAACCGCATCGCCCAAAAATCCCTTAAAAAGCCCCAATACCGTTAGTCGCCTCTTACGTACACCCACCGGAAGAAAAGGGGTAGTGCTATTCTAAGCCGACACTACACAGCATTCTAAGCCGACACTACACAGCATATATTTTTTAATATAAATTAATAACACTTTTTGAACGTCAATATTTTAAATTTACTGACTATTCCGTTGCTTCGGAAGGTGTTCGTAAAGAAAAGATGCAAAAAAACTCTTACATTCACATTTTTTCATTCATTGGATTCATTCACAGGAGTATGATACATAAAAAAAGGTTGTCTGGAAGCGATCGCTTTTAGTGATAAGACCACCAATTGTACTTTTGTTATTTAATTCTGTTTATTTGTAAATGGTTCTATGTTTTCTATTCTTTAAACTAAAATTAAACGAGTTACGGAATCATTACCAAAATATCTGTTTACCTAATTTGCCAATTTACATGCGGGTAAACGCCGGCGATTGTGATGTTCTGCGGCACGCGCCAAACGATAAAAAAGCGACACTACTCGTATCTAAACGAATGAACTATATTAGTAACTGGAGCGTAAATTCAAATTTAGTTTAAAACAAACTATAATCTTTCCAAATCTCATGAAGCATAGTAAATTTGTACCTCTTCTTAAATCCGGAGGCGATAAAATGAGTCCTGATGGTAATAGATAGACCCATATCTATTCTGTCAGTTTTAAGTAAAATATTTGAAAAACTAATGTTCAATCAAATGCTTTTGCATTTCGCTTCTAACAAAATTGTTTCATCCAAAACAATTTGGCTTTACAAAGGGCCGCACTACCACCGATGCAGGCGTTGCCTTAATGAAACACATTTTTGATTCGTGGGAAGGTTAAAATGATGGTATTTGTTTGTTTCGCGATCTTACGAAGGCATTTGATTGTGCAGATCATGAAATCCTTATAAAATTAGAACATTATGGCATACAAGGTGACGCACTTAATAAAGTCTTACTTTTAAGGATCGGATACAGAAAGTGCAAATAAATAATACAATATCACCTGGAACTCATGTAAAAATGGGTGTTCCGCAGGGTTCTATTTTGGGCCCATTTTTATTTTTGGTTTATATTAATGATTTGCCGTTCATGGTCGAGAAAATGTCCGAGATAGTGTTATTTACTGATGATACTTCCTTAGTATTTGACTTTAAAAGAAATAATGAGTATATTGACGAGATGAATAACACGGTTTCACAGATTCAAATATGGCTTGCTTCCAAAACTCTTGTACTGAATGGCAAAAAAACGAAATGCATTAAGTTTGTGTTTGTATTTTAATCATTTATTTCAAAGTGAAAAGATAAATCTTTGTTTTTTGAACGTCAACATACATACATACATATTTTCACGGCTATATTTCCCTAGAAGGGGTAGCCAGAGCTAAGGAATTATAAATTTCTCAGCCACTTTTGGAAGTTGAGTGGGGAAAAGATGATAAAAATAAAGGTTTTTGGTGATGGGTCTCCAACCGCATCGCCCAAAAAACCAATAAAAAGCCCCAATACCCTTAGTCGCCTTATACGACACCCGTGGGTAGAAAGGGGTAGCGACATACTAAGCCGGCACTACACGGCAACGTTTGAACGTCAAATTTCAATTTAATCTGGGGGCACGGTAATGCCCCCGCCAAGACGAGCCAAGCGAAGCGCACGGGCACTACCTACCTTTTCTCGAAGCGCTTCGTCGTTTTTTTGAACCCTCATAACTTGGGTTAGGGTTATGCTAGATCAACAAAATTTTCGGGATATATTGTCAATAGCGGACTTATTGAACATATTAAGTTTTAATTACATTAGCTTTTATACTTCAGATTTTATTTATATCTAAAAAACGCTGATTTCGTCACTGACTCACTGATGATCATCAAAATTATTAAGGTATTTCCTAATGTCCTAGAAAGCTAAAATTTTGTATGTAAGCTAGTATTAGCACACAAACAACAAAAAAATTATAAAACTTGTAACTTTCATCCTCCAACCCCTTAAACTAGGGGATGGGAGTTTGTATGAGACCTGTAATTTTAAAAGATTAAATTTTGATGACGCTAGAGGTCTAATCTAATAATAATCTAAAACTTGGTGCCCTCAGATATATATATATATATATATATGTACTCCGGTACTCCTTGTTATAAAAAAAAATAAAAAAAATAATCGACATATATTGAGACATATCGACAGTATTTATTTATTTATTTAATTGAAGAACATAAAACAGAATACAATCAATATTACACAAACACAATAATAGACATGAACATAGAAAATAGGGCTAGATCATATTCCTAGGTATATGTCCCTAGCATACACACAATATAATTATGATTATTTTGGAAAATTTTACACAATTAATTATTATCCTTAAGTGAAAACAGAAAAATGATTACAATGAATTTACTAGTTAATATAGAATTAAACATTGCTGGGTATATCATTCTGAGACTTAATTTTGTTGTAAAGCCTGAAACCAGTACGGAAAATTGAAAACCGCGAATTAAAAATGTCAAAGTAAGACACCACTTTATCACTTTCTAATACACTACCATCTCTTAGCATATTATGTACGTCATGGTCAATGTCATTGTATAATCGACACATTCTTATAATGGGATTATAATAAGATGTATTGTTTTTATATGTTTGCAATGTAAAAGTGGCAACTGTCCGACGAGGGTTACGTATTGTGTTAAATTTAATAAGCGACAATAATTTTGGACAATCTAGCTGATTTTGTATAATTTTATGAAGGTATGTAAGATCCTGGAATTGCCTACGCATTTGAAGCGAGGTCACATTAAATTTCTTACACCTTTCTATATAACTAGTTAGTTTTCTACCAAAGCCCAATCTATACGCTAATATTTTTAAAAACCGACGTTGCACTCTTTCTATGTTTTCAATATGTATAGAGTAAAAAGGAGACCATACAACGGAACCGTATTCCAAAATACTTCGCACTAAACTGTAGTATAACAGTAGATGTGATTTGTGATTTTTAAAGTCCTTTGGTAATTATGTAATTATAGTGTGGTTGAAAAGATAGTTTTTCATCAAATATAATTCCAAGATCTTTTACTATATATAGTATCTGATCTATCACTTATTATAAACAGTAAATCAACAAAGAAAAAAGGCAAAGATAGAGAGTGGGCTATAAAAAAGGCGTCTCTGATGTGCAAGAAATAAACCCCAAAAAAAGAAGAAAAAAAAATGTTACAAACAACTTACAAAAAGAAATGAAATCCCACCAAAAACATTTTCATGTAAAATGTTGCCAAGACGAGCCCATATGACTCGCACTGTCAAAAAGTTATCAGATCAGATTATTATTATTATTAAAGAACTTTTTAATACAGTTGCTCAAAAAGTGGCGTATTGCAGGGACGTATATCGTTCGGGATGTGGGCTATTTATTACACACTCGTGCTTTTTTTTACTATTCAAGCACTAGTGCGTTTTCTTTCCCACCTGTCAAAATAATGTATATTATAAAGAAAAACCAACCAGGGAGTTTAAAAAAATAATAGTTTTTATGTTTCATGCAAATACTTAGATATTTTTTTTATAGATGCTACAAATTTTTTCAATATCAGATTTAATGATTTGATTGAATGAGCTAGGTTAGGTTTCATTTCATGTCACTCAATATCATTTTCATTTCATATCAATAAAAAGATTCTACTGTAGACGGCTGTATGGGCATTGTCTCCTTTATCCACCAGAATGGGTAAAAAAATATCTCTGCTTAAAGTCTACTTTCTCTATGGTTTACGGTTGCCGCCATTTTCCAGAAATTTTCTTTGCAATTTTAGTTGTTTGTTGTATTTTTATTATTTTATTAAATTGCTTCATTTTTTCGCAACTGTTTTAAAAATAGTCGTTCAGTACACGTGCGGAACCGTCATTGCAAAGAGTTCCGACAAATGTCAACCCGAGCCGAAACCATTCCGCACTTGTAAGGAAATATACTATTTCATTGTTCGAATGCAGCGAAGCAATAAAACCATTTATAACACATGTTTGATTTTGTCTAGCTTTGCTCCAAATTTGGCCACCTAGTTGTACGCAGCATTCATGGCCACCTAGTTGTACCATGGATTAAAGGCTTTTAAAAAAATATTCTTTTGTATATATTTATAATTATTAATTATTTTAAAAATATATTTGCTGTGTAGTGTCGGGTTAGAATAGCACTACCCCATTTCTTCCGGTGGGTGTACGTAAAAGGCGACTAACGGTATTGGGGCTTTTAAGGGATTTTTAGGCGATGCGGTTGGAGACCCATCACCAACAACATTTATTTTACCATTTTTTCCCACGCAACTTCCAAAAGTGGCTGCGGAGTTTCTCATTTCTTGGCTCTGGCTACACCTTCTAGGGATTTAAAGCCGCGAGTATATGTATGTATGTATTCTATTCTATAAAAAAATGTATTTGTATTCCAGCAACCAAAAATCATACACGTCTCACCGGCGCGCGGCCCACGCTCGTCGTCTGGCGTGCGGCCGCTGCGGACGCGGGTTCATCAGCGAGCGCGGACTGAACTTGCACCGCAGTAGGGGACATAGGACTGATGTGGCGGTATGCACACACACACACATGCATAATTTGTTGTTGTTGTTTTTTTATAATCACGCTCTATATCCCCGAAGTGGTTGTCACATGATTAAGTACAACTCAGCCATGTGGGTTTCCTCGCAATGATTTCCCTCACCGTTAACATCTGAAATAAATTAGCCACATATATGACTTTAAAAAAGACACATTGGTGTAGGCTGGAGCCGGGAATCGAACCGATGCCTTTATGCATGATAAGAACTTGTTATTACCACTGGGCTATCTTGGATTTGGCAGCAAAATAAGTATTGTCATTAAATAATTTCACTTCTCGCCTTTGCCTGCAATATTATCAGTAAATTAGGTTCTGGTTCAATTTATAAATCTTGCAGTTTTAGATACCTCATTTATTTGAAAAAACTAAACTCAAACTCAAACTCAAACTTTTATTGCAAACCATAAGTGTACAAATCGTTGGTCTAAATCTAAATCTGGTACTAAATCAACTATTCAAACAATATATTTTTATTGTTAGTATATTCCAATATATTTTAATTATTCAATATACAATGACAGAAATAGTGATACTTATAACTTAACCTACTAAAAGAAATATATATTCAACCTTAAAAAAATGCCTTTACGCCTTTGAAGTTCCAAGATATACTATTATTTTAAATTCTAATTTACAACATACATACATACATATACTCACGCCATTAGTTCCCATTGGGGTAGGCAGAGACTATCGATCGCCACTTTGTACGATCCTGACAAACCTCTCTAGCTTCGTTTACATCCATCAATCTTCTCATACATGCTCTTTTATTCTTCATACTTCGGACGCCAGCCTTTTTGAGCATACTCTCAATTTGGGCCAAGTGTGTTCTCCGTGGTCGTCCTCTTCTAACGTTACCATCCACACTAGCTCTATAGATCCCTTTTACCAATTTTCTATCATCCATCCTCTCCATGTGCCCAAACCATCTCAACATTCCTTTTTCAATCTTTCTTACAATATCATCTTTCACACCTCACTTTTCACGAATAACACTATTTCTCACTCGGTCACATAATCTAACATTACATTACACTTTTTTCTGAGGGACCTCATCTCTACTCTATTTAATTATATTCTCTATTTTATTATACTCTAATTTACAAGACATAATTAATTTACAGGAAGAAGACGAGTCGAGCGCTGCCTACCCTTGCAAGGATTGCGATGTCAAGTTTCTCACAGAAGACGCTTTGGCTGTACATTTGAGAACCTCTCACCGATTGGATGGAGAAAATGATGGCGATGGGAAAAGGTTAATATAATGTCTCATACAGAGATTAATAGTTATCCTTATATATAAAACGAGGGTAGATTTTGTGAACCAGCCTGTGTCACGATGATAAGAGATAGAAATTTGGTTCAGGTATCAAATTAAAGGTCTCCATCTGAAGTTCTACCGAAAACTCGTACATTTTCCATAACTGGATTAGTTTAATTGTTAGCGATTTATAAATTGTCAAAATTGGCCCATAGACTTTGCTGGAGTAAAAGCGCGCGCAAATGTGTCAGTCATGAGATTGAATTGATTCGCTCGCGAGCAATTTTCAATTTTGGATTTAAATCGGATGTAAAAAAATGTAGTCCACGCGGACGTAGTCGCTGGCAAAAAGCTAGTTTTTGTGTATAAGAAATGCTTTCAATTTTATCAGTCACAGAGTCTTGCCTTTTAACATTTTAAAATCTAAAATCTTTATTTCAAATTATTATACTTAAAAGTGTTAGTGGAAATTAAATTAACAATAATAGACTCTATAACTGAATTATTAAGACATTATGAGAATATAAAAAAAAAGCTGTGTAGTGTCGGCTTAGAATATCACTACCCCATTTCTTCCGGTGGGTGTACGTAAGAGGCGACTAACGGTATTGGGGCTTTTTATTACCACCTATTCCCTACTTAAATTTACAAAAGTGGTTGAGGAATTTTTAATTACTTAGCTCTGGCTACCCCTTCTAGGGATTTATAGCCGTGAGTATATGTATGTATGTAAAAATAAAAATACCTTTTTTATAAAAATCAATGTACCAGTTTCAGTACCACTTATGAATAATCTGCTAAATTAGGTGTGTGTGCTTATTTTATTTGATGATTTGCTCACCAAACAAACGGATACAGCCTTTTGGATATAGGCTTTCTACTAACAGCAATCCAACTTTTTAAATATTACCAAATTTCTTCAGGATTTGCCGAAATAAGTACTTATTAATTCTAAAATCATAATAAATCGTTTATTTTCCAATATAGCTGTACACATGGTTCTTGACAGTACATTTTCCCACGCACTAGACCGAGCCTGTATTGCGTGAAACAATTTCAGTAGAAATATTCTGCGTTTATATTTTACAGTTTCATGATTTTTGTATTAACCGTGATAACAACCGTGACAACCGTGATAGCCCAGTGGGTAGAACACTTGGTTATCGTGCAAGCGACTAGTGTTCGAATCCTGGGTCGGGCCTACACCAATTTGTCTTTTCTAAAGACATATGTGTGGTTAATTTATCATGGTTGTTAACGGTGAGGGAAAACATCGTGAGGAAACCCACATGGCTGAGTTGTACTTAGTCATGTGACAGTGTATTCGTACAAAACGGCGATAGGCCTGCCCCCTATCACGTGAGTACACTGTCCATGCAAAACGTGGGTACTCTGAACACCAGGTGACAAAGTCACGTGATGTTCAGAAGTATTAGTACCTCTGCCAACCCCTTCGGGGATATTCGGCGTGAACGTTTATGTTATGTTATGTTATGTAAAAACATGAAAACCAAATAAAAATAGAAATGCGATAAAAAATAAATGGATTGGTGGATGGGATTGTTAGTAGAGGACGGTCTCGTAAAACGTTTCTAGACCAGATAGAAAACGTTCTTATAAAGGCGGGGGTCCGAAGTGAGAAGAATAAAAGAGCATGTATGAGAAGAATAATGAATGTAAGGGAAGCAAGAGAGGTTTGTCAAGATCGTACTTAGTGGATCGATAGTCTCTGCCTACCCCAATGGGAATAATGGGCGTGAGTACAAGTAAGTAAGTAAGTGCGTAAGGGATGGCTGTTTTATACCACGCGATATCTAGTTAAAACGTCGCTCGTACTAGTTTGCAGGACGCAAGTACATTGGTCATGGGACCAAAAGCAATAGGTGAAATACTTATCCAACCGAATACTGAGCCATATCACCACCATTTCTGCCGGTGGGTGTACGTAAGAGGTAGGCATGGGCGTTTTCGTTATTTAACGCAAACGGTTACATAACCGATATATAGTTATCATAACTACAGGACTCATTTTTTCGGTTGCTCATATGAGGATTCGTGTCGCAGGCATCAGCTCACTAGTCTTAAGGATCGCAGAGTTTTACTGGACATGATGCTGTTACACGACATTCTCTCTGGGCGCCTTGATTCTCCATTTTTGTTGTCCCAACTGTCATTTTGTACTCCACATCGCCGTACTCGGCACACTTCTGAAAGGCTCTTTTCTATAGCCTCTAATCATACTAATTATGCAAGGAATTCTACAATGGTTCGCCTTGCCAATCAATTTAATAACCTCTTTGGTGAAACTGATCCTTTTGCTTCTTCTAAGGCCAAATTCCGTTTCGACGTTATTAAGACGTTAGATAATAAATAGAGGGAATAAGTGAATCACACACACACACACACACACACACACACACACACACACACACATATAAATATAAATATATATATATATATACCATATATATCACAAATCAATCATTCAGTCATTTTACACATTTTATGTTACAACTTTTCTTACATATCTGTATGTACTACTGTTTTTTGTATCTTCTGTGGATGTCTGTTATTGGCTTTTTCATTGTATTTATCTAATTGTAACTTACATGTTTATGTGCTGTTGATGTCCCTAATAAAATAAAAAATAAAATAAATAAAATATCGTTATGGAAAACCGTTTTTAGATATCGATATCAGTGGAATAGTTTTTGCTATCATCAATTGGTTAATTAGTTTTAATTTAAGTTTAGTAAAGTAAACGACCTTGAAACAAAAACGCATGCAATTACCGAGATATATTTTACAGTTTAGTTAAGAGGTCCCATCCCTTAATTACAATAGTAAATCATGGCGATTTTCCTTCATGGTTAAAAAGGCTTAGGACAAGCAGAAAAGTTGTATGAATTTATTATTAATGCGAATATGTGTATTTATTATTAATGCATGTGTAAAGTAACGATAGTGTAACAAAAATGATACATGATTAGCTCAGGTAACTTTTCTGGCGTATTTAAAAATCGACATATTAGTACTATTTTAAAAACTTGCACACACTTAAAAACTATTGTTTCTTAAACACTATTTATTCACAATGAATGTACATAGAACAAAAACCTTTTTTAACAATTTTGCACTATATGACAATGAAAATTGAAATAAACAAACTCAAACACACAAATAAATGACCCGTAATATCGGGTAAAACACGCGCCAAAACTAAACAACAAAATGTGTAAGTTAGAGTAATAAAATAACTAAAGATATTCGCTTCATCTCTTTCACAACGCAAACGTTTTATATAGTTAAAAAGAGATGGAGCGAATATCAAACGGATGCGGATCGATGGTTATGGTTAGCGCTTCGTTTGTCATATCGTTTTCTTTTACGTATCGATGTCTGGCGGGGGCGGTTTAGGTTTTTGTTGATAGCATAGTTTTGAAATATCGGTTATGTACTTTATAGTTATCGATATGATATGATATGTAACTGATATCCGTTATTAGTTACGTTTTGATATATCGAACTCATGCCTAGTAAGAGGGACTAACGGTATTGGGGCTTTTAAGGGATTTTTGGGCGATGCGGTTGGAGACCCATCACCAACAACCTTTATTTTACCATCTTTTCCCCACTCAACTTTCCAAAAGTGCCTGAGGAATTTTTAATTCCTTTGCTCTGACTACCCCTTCTAGGGATTCATAGCCGTGAGTGTATGTATGTATGTATGTATGTATGTAAATATCGTTATGTTTCAGGGAAGTATGCAAAATTTGTAGTGAAGTATTTTCAAGCAAGGAAGAGTTGACCAATCACAACGAAGAAAGACATTCATTGAAGAGCATGTATCCACGGAAATGTGATTATGTAAGTGGAATATTTTAATTATAACATATGTATATATCGCACTCTCAGAACGAAAGAGGATCAAGTCCAAAAAAGTGATATTGAGTTACAATCATAGAGAAACCATATAAAAGAACGAAATAAAAAGTATGCTCTATTCGATGAATAGTGAAACAAAGGCACATATTGTTAAAAAAACAAGATAGCGAGTTTTCCGTCCCTATAACAATAAGTCGTTATTGGTCCACTGCCTTATAAAGAGTTATTATATATATATATATGCCGTGTAGTGCCGGCTTAGAATTTCGCTACTTCTTTCTACCCACGGGTGTTGTAAGAGGCGACTAAGGGTATTGAGGCTTTTTATTGGATCTTTGGGCGACGCGGTTGGAGACCCATCACCAAAACCTTTATTTTACCATCTTTTCCCTATGCAACTTCCAAAAGTGGCTGAGGAGTTTCCAATTTCTTAGCTCTGGCTACCACTTCTAGGGATTTATAGCCATGGGTATATGTATGTATATGTATGTTAATTAGTAATAATTCCCACATTCGATTTTCATGCAAAGCAATACCTAATTATAATAATAAATAAAGGAAAGAAAAACTTCGAATTGCCAACGCGAAATTCTTCTATCTTTTATTTTTTTACACGTTTAAGTAGTGTTCCTTCTCTCTTCCTTTCTTTAGTTCCTTTATTTATTCTTTATTTATTAGTAATAATCCCCACATTAGAGTTTCAAGCAAAACAAAGCCTAATTATAATTCTTTATTCGTGTATTATAAATGAAAAATCCAAGTAAATGGTATCTGGCAGTGCGAGTGCGTGGTGTCCAGTTCCCGCGCGCACTGGCTGCACGTCCGCGGCGCGCACCCCGCGCTGCGCCCGCACTACCGCTCGCTGCGCCGCCAGCTCTACCTGTGCGAGCTGTGCGGGCGCGGGTTTAAGGTATACTATACTAATACATACATACATACATACATACATACATACATACATATATACATATACTATACTAATCATAAATAAAGGAAAGAAAAATTTCGACACCGGCGGGGATCGAACCTGCGACCTCGGGTATACGCCCCCGTCGCTCTACAAATTGAGCTACCGTGTCAATGGCTTTCAGTGCGAAATTCTTCTATCCTTTGTGTCTGTTTACACTTTTAAGTAGTGTTTGCGTTCCCTACCTCCGAAGTTTTTACAAATTCGGAAGGCCACTTACCTACCTTTTCAGATAGAATACAAATATTGAGAACGCCAAACTATCACATAATTTGAATGTTTTCGTTCATGAAAACCTCATGTGAGGGTTATTGCTAACAAACGAATTTAATTATTTCATTCCTTCATTTATTAGTAATAATCCCCACATGAGGTTTTCATGAACAAAAACATTCAAATTATGTGATGGTTTGGCGTTCTCAATATTTGTATTCTATCTGAAAAGGTAGACAAGACAAAACATTCAAATTATAGTATAGTATTTACTAAGACTTTCATGATTGCACATTATTATTAAATCAACTATTGACTTTCAATCGCGTGCTATCACATGTTTTTTTAAAGCTCGACGTTTCGAAAACTTTTTAATTATCATGGTCACGGGAAGAGTTTAAAATAACAGATTGAAATATCCGAAAGTCAATAGTTGTATTAATTTAAGGTATGGTGTACATTTTGGTCCTTCGAGCCGGTAACAAACTGGAGGAAAATCTGTTTATGCCGAGTAAGTAAAATATGCGATTCTGTGGTAGAAATCATACATGTACAGTATACTCACATCATAGGGGGCAGCCCTATCACCGTTTTTGTACGAATGTACAGTCACATAACTTATTATAAATCAGTCATGTGGGTTTCTTCAGGATGTTTTCCCTCACTGTTAACAAGCAAGATAAATTAACCACACATATGACTGTTATAAAAGACACATTAGTGTAGACCCGACTCGATGCCTCTCTGTATGATAACTCCCTACTGCGCTTTAACTAAGTAACAGTAGCAATACATATGTCCATCGTAAAATAAACGTTACGCGCTCCCCCGTAGAGCCAAATCGAGCTGCGCCACCACGGGCTGCGCCACGCGGGCCCGCCGCGGCTGCCGTGCGCGCTGGCGGCGTGCCCCGCGCACTTCTACGACGAGTACCAGCGCCGCCAGCACCTCAAACACGTGCACTGCGACGAGCGCCCGCACCGCTGCCACGTGTGCCAGCTGGCGTTCAAACTGAGAGGGAACCTAAATAGGCATATGGTGGTAAGTTCATTTCAAATTTCTATGTACAAAAAGTAGCTTAAACACAAATACCTTGTGCCCTCATTGTCCCCTCACGACTTCCAAAAGTGGCTGAGGAATTTCTAACTCCTTAGCTCTGGCTACACTGGTATGTATGTATGCATCTCAAACATGTGCACTGCGACGAGCGCCCGCACCGCTGCCACGTGTGTCAGCTGGCGTTGGCGCTGGCAAGCTGAGAGGGAACCTTAATAGGCATATGGTGGTATGTTGATATAAAATTTTAATATATAAAAAGTAGTTTAACACACATAGTATTTCTTCCCGTGTTGATAAAGAGTATCGCAATTTTTTAAGGGATTTTTGGACAATGTCTTAACAAAAACCTTAATTTTACTATCTCGTCCCTCACATCTTCCAAAAGTGAGCACCTCAAATACGTGCACCCGCCCCCTGTCATGTTTGTCAGCTGGTGTTTAAACTGAGAGGGAACCTTAATAAGCATATGGTGGTACGTTGTTTCAAATTTGTATAGATAACAACTGGTTTAAACATACATAGTATTTCTTCCCGTGACGACTAAGGGTATTGCAGCTTTTTAAGGGATTTTTGTCAAGAACTTCAGAGCTTAGATCACGACAAGACGTCCCAATCGGGATGAATTTGAGGCTTCACTTCTCGTGAATTTACAAGGGTATTGCCTCTTGTTTTATATTATACTAGCTGACCCAACAGACCTCATACTGTCAAATTTGTTTATAACAAAACTTTAGGCGTTTTTTCCATTACTCTTAGTTCAATCAGGCGTGAGTTTTTGATTGTTCAATTTTTTTCGAGATAAACCGTAACCTAATTGATATTTTGGGTCACTATTTAGCATTCTGCCAAATTTCATTCAAATACGTTGTGTATTTGAGGTGCTGTTCACCTCAAACACACTAAAACTTTCACATTTATAGTATTAATAAGATTTATGTATAAAAGTTTTTATGCAAGTAAATGTGGTGGCAGGTGCACACGGGCGCCAAGCCGTACAGCTGCGGCGTGTGCGGCGCGCAGTTCACGCAGAGCGGCAGCCGCGACCTGCACCACCGCACCGTGCACCGCCGCCTGCCGCACCCGCCGCGACAGCGGAAGCGCGCCGCGTGCAACGGAACGACACACGAGACGCCGACCGTCTGAGCATAACTACATTTGTATCGTTCGCGCATCCTAAGAAACAGCGTGGCAAACGAGCTGGGACTGCGTGCAATGGAACGCGAGATGAAACACCCACCGTGTGAGACTGTTTGTGATGTTCGACTATGCATACTTATAAAACTTTTGAGTCGACTTACCCAAGATTTTATAAAATAAATTTATATTTAAAATTTTTTTACTTACAAAAAGTAATAAAAAAAAACTTAATTGTAATAGAAAAAATGAATCCATTATATCTTAACAAATTACAAAGAGCATATTTGAAGTAAAAAAAGGTTAAAATGATTATGTCTTAGAACTATTTAAAAAACTATCATACATTAAAAGATATTTATCGTAAAGCATCTGAGGCTGATTACATTTGTTTTATGAAAATTTGACATTTCGTATGCATAGATATTATGGGTAAGATAGTCAGTTTAAAAACGCAAAGAGTGCAGACTGCAATGTGGTGACACTGGCGGAAATACTGCGCGGCGACGGAGTTGGCCAGGCAACTTGAATTTGCTTGGGGGGCGTCCATAAATTACGTGAGGTTTTTTTTTTTAATTTTTGCCTCTCCCTCCCCCCCTGGTGAGATATCGTGAGATTTTATTCAACCCCCTCCCCCATCCCCGAATCTCACGTGAGATTTTTCAAAATGTGAGTTTCTTACGTAAACGCGTGGGATTGTTATTGTAAAAAGAAAAAAAAAACAAATTTGCATCGTGCTTTTATTTACGACTAGTTAAGACTAGTAATCAATATTGCTGAGAGTTTAATTATAAGTGTAATAAAAATTTAACAATAGAATACTTAAATCGTAAATAAAGTAATTAAAAATATAATGTCTACTCTAATTCAGTCCATGGAGAATAGGGTGGGCCGAATTTTTTTTTTTCACACACTCAATTGGTACTAGTACCAGAAAGTTGTGCATAGAGATAACGTTTTATAATATATAAAAAAAAACCAACATTATACAGGTTTTGAGGTTCCGCAAGGCTATTGAAATATTAATAAAAATGAAAAATTTGTCTTGTTTTAGCCTTCGATATAAAGTAAGTCAACCTTTTTTTTTGTGGTTTGTAAGAATACATTAAATTCTCGGAACACCTTTTAATTGTCCTTCAGCAACGTTCCGCACCGCCCTCCCACCCCGACCCCTTACCTGTGCTGTTTTAGTTCGAAAACTACAGTTAACGGGAGCGGTCGCGCGAGTTTTTTAAATCTTTATACGTTTTTTGATGATGAGTAAAATTAATACTCGACAGTTAAGTAAGTGCCCTGTGCTTGGTACACTTACATCGCTTCAAAATAATGTGTTGCCAACATACGAAGACGTACTGAAATGTTGTGAATGGGAACGATTAGAATGGAAGTCGATACATGGCGCCAAGGATCCTTCATTTAGAGATATTGTTGAGAAGGTCACTGAAAATATTTTGAACGTATGGGAAAGAGCTTCTTTGCCAACAGTTTCGAGAGTGAGAATCATTACAATGATTAAAGCCTACCATTTAAAATATAAAAACTTGTTAAAATCTGTTAATAATAGACAAAATTCCTCATCATTTCAAGGAAAAATGAAACTGTTTAAAGAAGAAAGTTCACGGCTTTTCGACATTTGTTCGTGTAAGTGCAAAGACACTTGTACTTGTATAAAAGCAAGAAAGGTTCCCCCTGCAGAAAAATCATTTTTGGCAGATCAACGAGCAGAGAGAAAAATGTTTATGGGAAATGTGGACGTTCAAACTACGAAAAAATTACAGTGCCGAATGAAAAGGCGGATTCCCATTGAAATGAAAGAACCAACTAAAAACAAAGATTTAGACTCGGTAGAAGTGGTTTCTTCTAGTTCCGCATCGATATCGCAAGCTTCTTCTCCAATAAAACAAAGCAGGGAATCTGATGAATGTTACTCCATATCTTCGATAACTACTCCGTCAACCAAAAAGTCCTCGTACTCACTAACAGCTCTCTCAAAGGTTTGTGACCGGTTCAGAATTTCAGATAGGGCTGGGGCAGCAGTTGCATCTGCTGTTTTGAATGATTACAAGATCATTACTAAACAGAACACAAAAGAAGTAATTGACAAAAATAAACTCCGCCGTGCACGTCTGCAGGTCCGAACAAAAGTATTAAAAAAGAAAGTTTTTGATAAAGTCACTGGGCTATTTTTTGACGGTCGAAAAGATAAAACATTAGCTGTTGTAAAAAAAGGAACTAAGTTCTACAAATCCACAATAACTGAAGAGCACATATCGATGGTGGTTGAGCCTGGATCCCATTATTTGACCCATGTCACTCCACGATCAGGTACTGCGGCTAATATCGCCACTGCAATGATTGACCACTTTAAAGAGCAGAATATATCTCTCAATCATTTGCACGCTATAGGTTGTGATGGGACTATAGTCAATACTGGTGCAAACGGCGGAGTGATTCGTGCAATAGAGTCCAAAATAAACCGTCCAATGCAATGGCTTATCTGCCTTTTGCATTGTAATGAACTGCTATTACGTCATTTGCTAATAAAGTTAGATGGTACTACTACTGGGCCTCGTGCTTATTCTGGCCTTATTGGTTCAAAGCTTCCAAACTGTCACAACTTGCCTGTAATGGCATTTTCTAAAATTGATAGCGAGTTTTCAACCACCCATTTCTATTCTGATTTAAGTACAGATCAAAAGTACTTGTTCGAGATTGTCAGAGCAGTTTCAAGTGGGTACTGCAATCAAGAACTGTCCAGAAGGAACCCAGGAATGATGTCGCATGCAAGATGGCTTACTACAGCGAATCGTATCCTACGTCTTTATATCTCGTCAGAAACTCCTTCTGAAAATTTGACTATCTTGTCCACGTTCATCCAAAAGGTATACGCCCGTATTTGGTTTGACATCAAGCAGCATTCATCGTGCAAGGATGGTGCGAGGCATGTTTTTAACATGATACAATACTCACGCTATCTCCCAAATAACCTCAAATCAATAATCGACCCCGTGATACAACGCAACGCATATTTTGCTCACCCAGAAAACATTCTGTTAACAATGATTACGGACCCGTCGCCATCGACTAAGGAACTTGGACTGAGAAGATTGGTAAAAGCCAAACAGTTAGCCAATCAGACATTACGACTGTTAAAGTACCTAAATTGAATTTCAATGCAAACTCATACATTGACATGATATCTTGGTCTGAAACACCACTTACCTACCCCCCTATATTGGCAGATGTGTCAAAAGAAGAGCTCGAGGCGTGCTTGGAGTCAGATATTAGTTCAGTTTTAATCAAATTAGAACGATATCCTTGTCACACTCAATCCGTAGAACGTTGTGTTAAGGCTGTCACTGAAGCGGCTTCGAAAGTATGTGGAAAAAAGAACAGAGAAGGACTTATCGCAACCACCATTAACTCTAGAAAAGCTATGCCGAGAATTGAAACAAAACAAGATTTTGTACCTGAATAAAGATAATTTGTGTACTAAAATACTACTTATATATAATTTTTTTATGTCAATTTATGTTTTGTATACCATATTTCGGTAATAAATTTAAACTAAGTATTTCTGTTTTTTTTATAATCTTCGGAATAATTTAGCAAAAAACTGACTTTTTTTAAACTTTTTTTTACCTTGCGGAACCTGAAGATGGTAAAAATATAATGTTTTATTGTAATATTCATTAAACCAATGAAAAAACGCAACTTTTTACCACTAGTACTTTTTGATAAGACAAAAATATTTTTTTCCCATACAAGATCGGCCCACCCTAATGGAGAATCATGCACGGTCTCAAAAGAGACTATTGGAACCAACATTTCCATATGATTTTCAGTAAAATCATCTGCTCCTTCAACTTCGTTCTGTTCCCAAACTATGGTGCGGGAAGGTACTCGAACAGCGCGCATTCTGTTAGTGGCAGCAATACCATTCACACCAGTTTTTAACCGACTTCAAAAAAAGGAGTGTTCTCAATTCGACCAGTATATTTTTTTATTTTTTTTTTATGTATGTTCGCCGATTACTTCGCCATTTATGAACCGATTTTGATTATTATTTTTTTATTCGAAAGAAGATACTCCCGGATTGGTACCATGATGAGGATATCAGGGTCTGATGATGGGATCCTGGAGAAATCGAGGGGAACCCTCAAATTTTATAGGCAAATGTACCGCGTTTTACATATTTTCTGAACTTATATTGGCATTTGCTTCTGAAAATCATATTGTTATGCTGCTGAGCTGATGATGGAAGGTGTGGGTCCTCAATCACTAGGTATTAGGAAACAGTTCTTTCCACATTCTATATAGATTTATACTCCTCTTCGTAGCTTTTATGATGAGAAGTACAGGTTCACTATAAACATTTCTTTTGTTATGTTATTGTTACCGAGAAAGTACCATGAGACCAGGATCTGATGATGGCATCCCAGGAAATCGAGGGGACTGTCGAAACTCACAATTATGTGACAGTGTATTTGTTCAAAACGCCGATAGGCCTGCCCTGTATAACGTGAGAACACTGCCTAAGCAAATCGTGGGTACTCTGAACAACAGGTGACAATGTCACGTGATATTCAGAAGTATTACTACCTCTGCTAACCCCTTCAGGGATATTCAGCGTGAACGTTTGAGTCTTTCTTGAGATGTAGAATTGTAGACCATCGCCTTTCGAAGGATTTTAAGAACAATGTAAGGTTATATATGGTTGAGCCTAATTAATGTCGTACTATAATAGAAATACCGGAAATACGAAAAATAATACAGTAACCGTCGCTTCCTTATCTGAGAGGCATCTTTGCCAGGTCTACCCATCTCTAAAACTCGTAAAATAAAATAATTTTTAACAAAAAGAAAACCGACTTCATAGAAAAACAACCGAAAATAAACAATCTAGTACTAAAAAGTACGAAATAAGTTTTTTTAATTGAATATGAGTAATGTGATTGATACCTTAGCAATTTCTTTATTCCACACGCGTCAGTTCAACCTACCTAAATATTACAATTTTCTTAAATTAATTTTTGAGTCGGTGCCAGACAAACAAAAGTAAATTCACCCTGCTATCTATCTCTGATTATTACAATCTAAACAATATATATCTATCGCCTAACGTTTTAAATGATAATACGTACAAAAATCAATTTACCCTACAACTACAAGGTACCCTACATTTTACATGTATATGAAGTGCGAAATACACACTTCTTATTATCAATTTATCATCGAGGCTGGCACCGGCTCACAAATTAATTTAAGAGAATTTTAAGATTTAGGTAGGTTGAACTGACGCGTGTGGAATAAAGAAATTGCTAAGGTATCAATCACATTACTCATATTCAATTAAAAAAACTTATTTCGTACTTTTTAGTACTAGATTGTTTATTTTCGGTTGTTTTTCTATGAAGTCGGTTTTCTTTTTGTTAAAAATTATTTTTAAATATCTAGTGATTTTTAGAATTACTATAGTTATGATAGTTATAGTTGGAGAGAGCCATTGTACTAGTAGTCGATAAGATAATATAGAAATTATCAAGAAGTTCTGATTGTTTGATTTTATATAAGCATGTACAATCTGGATTAAATGGACCAAAATAGTATTTTTTTTTTTATTTCAATTAGAAAAAAAATGCGTGATATTTGCCGAGACCCCCCTTTCTCCAACGTAAGATTAGATGAGATTTGACTCGACCCCCTCCCCCCCTTATCGCCTCACGTAATTTATGGACGCCCCCTTGTTTTAGATGCGCTCGGAAAAAAAATAGAATTAAGTTCAGTGTGACGATTATGTGTTTTAACCCTTTATAAGGCAGAGTGCATATAGCGACCACCATAATTTCAACCTTACCTAGCTTCAAATAGAAGTGAAATACAATGAATTTTTGATCATACCTGGCCTGATAAAGGGTTAACTAAGATATGTGGATGAAAATATTTTATTGGTTCTTTAAACACATATTGATAAATAAATATAGCCAAATCAAAGTCCTTTAAGGGCGTCCCCGGAAAAATAGGTTAATATTGATTGTTTGGAAATTCTATAAAGTCTGATTTGATGATATTCATATGACATGAATAAAATATATGTTGGTGATTAGTTCATGGTGTTAAAATTTGATGTTTAACATTTTAATAATTTGTTGAAAAATATGATGAAAAAAATTGAATTGGAACATGCTTTGTTTTCATAAAAACCGTATAGACTCCACTGGCATAACATACATGTGAACTCATACATGTGTCTATATACGCGTAGCTTTAAGATCTGTAACTTCGATGTTTAACTTTTCATTTAAACATTATAGTTATTCAATAAAACTAAATAAACTACATTTATCCTGCGCGCGCGTTTTTTCCGTCCCTGTCACTCTGAGTAAATTTGACGTAAGAATGAGCGCAATAGCTGCAAAATGCGGGGAGGCCCTTAAACAAATACTTTTTTTTCCTGGTAGAGCAAATATGTCTTATAAAGTAGCATTTATTATAATAAGCTTGTGTATCAATTTATATATTAATAGTGTCAAAAAAAGCAAACATGTAGATAAAAATTGTGTAGAATGGTTTTGACTTGGCACTAAGTTGCTTTAAAACATTGTTAAATATTTTAGTTGCCTAGTCATGCTTAAAACCAAAGTGCAAATAATTTTGGAGTTAATTATAATCACAATTGATTTCGACATCTAAAAGCAGATTTTTTTTCTACATACATACATACATACATATACTCACGGCTATAAATCCCTAGATGGGGTAGCCAGAGCTAAGGAATGAGAAATTCCTCAGCCACCTTTGGAAAGTTGAGTGGGGAAAAGTTGGTAAAATAAAGGCTGTTGGTGATGGGTCTCCAACCGCATCGCCCAAAAATCCCTTAAAAGCCCCAATACCGTTAGTCACCTCTTACGTACACCCACCGGAAGAAATGGGGTAGTGCTATTCTAAGCCGACACTACACAGCGAGATGGGTGAATAATACTGTATTTGTACCATCTTAGCCCCTATCAACTTCCAAATGTGGCTAAGAAGGAGTTAAAAAACTCTAAAGCTCTGGCTAACCTGTTTTGGGATTTATTGTCGGGAGTGTATTGCTGTGTAGTGTCGGCTTAGAATAGCACTACCCCATTTCTTCCGGTGGGTGTACGTAAGAGGCGACTAACGGTATTGGGGCTTTTAAGGGATTTTTGGGCGATGCGGTTAGACCCATCACCAAGAACCTTTATTTCACCATCTATTCCCCATGCACCTTCCAAAAGTGGCTGAGGTATTTCTAATTCCTTAGCTCTGGCTACCCCTTTCTTGGGATTTATAGCCGTGAGTATATGTATGTATAGTATATTTATGTATGGATGTGGTTAATACATGTATTTTATACTAGTGGATCGTCCCAGCTTCGCACGGGTAGCGTTGTTTTTTTAAATATCTGAGGTTTCTTTCGTTAGTCCCTGCTTAAGCATTGTGAAATTCAGCGCAATGTTTTCAATTTATTTAATTTATAGCACTCCCTAAACGATTCAGTATGAACGGTTCAGTATTTCCGTTTAATAGCAAATTTTGTAATAAAACGCTATGAAGTATTTATAACAATCTGAAAATTAAATCATTACGTGATGTAGGATGCAACTACTGGCGCCATCTAGTATGTTATATATAAATTAGTAAAGATTTGGTTTTGGTCACGGTCGCGCTGGATTATTTTATGTATAATTTCGGTGTTTGTCTACCGATTTCTATGATTCCTTTTTTATTGAATAGGTAATAATGTTACCTTTTTTAGATTAGGGATGAGTGAGAGGTTTACAAACGTAAGAGTAAACAAATATAATCAGAATGTTCCGAACTGCTAAGCTATCAGGAATTACACGTGTTATTATGAGTCAACCGTAAAAGATAGACATAAGCTGTTAAGGATTTTTTTTTAGATTATTTTATGCAGAATTTTTCCGTCATACATGATTTCTATGTAAGTTTAACCATTAAGGCTGCACACGTGACGGAAGCTTAAAAAATGGAGTAACTTCTCCCGTTTTCCCAAAATTCCCCTTTACTACTCTGCTGGAAAGTATACAAAAACCTGCGCAGGAGTATGAAGAATAATTGTACCAAGTTTCGTTAGAATCCGTCGAGTAGTTTTTGTTTCCATAAGGAACATACAAACCGACAGACAGACAGACAGACAGACAGACAGACAGACAGACAGACAGACAGACAGACAAAAATTTTACTGATTGCATTTTTGGCATCAGTATCGATCCCTAATCATCACGTGATAGTTATTTTGAAAATATATTTCATGTACAGAATTGACCTCTCTACAGATTTATTATAAGTATAGATAAAATTCAATCACTCACGACTGTAAATCCCAATAAAGGTTAGACAGAGGTCTATAATTTGAAATTCCTCAGCCACTCTTGAAACTTTTGTGGCGAACAAATAGCAAAGTAAACGATGGCTATTAATAAGTCTTCAGCCACATAGCTCAAAAATCTTAAGATTAGTACCATTTTAAGCCGACACTAGACAGCTACTGTCCAGTATTTGAATTTAGACTATTAGCACAATAATTATTATTTTATGTCATCCTGTGATAAACGTTTTAGCAGCCCTTCGTTTGACTTTTTATGATTTGTATGTTTTGTAGAACTGTATTTTTTAGTACTTTGAATCAAAGAAAACATAGGATTACTGTTATTTAGTAAGAATGTTAGTGATATTGCTTTAATTAAAGGTAGTAAAATAAATTATTATTTAATATTAAAGTGAAAGTGAGATCTTTTTTACCAGCTGTTTGTAAATACGTAAAAATAATGTAAGAATAGAATGTGTATCAAAAAGTATAAATTGTTTTATTTTAAACTACCCACATACATACATAATATACGTTCGCTTGCTACCGTACTCTTAATAATAAACTCAACTCAACGCGAATGTTCACGTCTAATATCCACGAAGGGGCTGCCAAGGGTACTTCTAAACATCACATTGTCACCTGGTGTTCAGAGTACCCACGTTTTGCATGTACTCACGTGATAGGGGGCAGGCTTATCACCGTTTTGTACGAAAACACTGTCACATGACTAAGTGCAACTGAGCCATGTGAATTTCTTAACAAAGTTTTTCCTCACCTTTAACATCCATGATAAATTAACCACACATATGTCTTTAGAAAAGACAAATTGATGTAAGACTCGACCTGGGTTTTGTAACCTTAACGTCTGCACATAAAGCAGTGTTCTACACACTGAGCTATCGCAATTCGGTATGCAAAGTTTTTTTTCCGTATTTATTAAATGTTTTTATTCAATAGCAAACACGAAAATAAAAGACTAATTTGAATATTTTTCATTTAAAATGAATAATTGTAAAGTTATGATTTTTTAAATATTGTTCAACTTTTGTTCTCAATGACGTCATCGATCGAAAGAATCACGTAGTGACATGCAAATAAAGGGAAATCTATACTAATATTATAAAGCTGAAGAGTTTGTTTGTTTGAACGCTAGGATCTCAGGAACTACCCAATCAAATTGAAAAATTATTTTTGTGTTGGATAGTCCAACTATTGAGGAAGGTTTTAGGCTATATATCATCACGCTGCGACCAACAGGAGCAAACTATCAGCGAATAATGTTGCAATAACGGGGATAATTATTCATACTACTTCCCAAAAAAATGTATTAAAGAATTATTTCTCTTTATATTATCTAAAAAAATGCCCGCAACTGTATATGCCTAACTTTTAAGTTTCACTTACTATAACCATTTTTATGGTAAATAAATTTGGTCGAATTTAATGCATAATTGCCATAATGTTTTATCAACATCATATTAATCTTTATCCAAATAAATATGTTGTTGATTGAGAGTATTTAATTGAGAACAAAATTGACCTTGACATCGCTTAATTTAAATAAACATCTTAGAAGACACTTTTTATCCCAGGAAAATTAAGAGATCAATAAATTTTCTTAAAAAATAGTGAAACAGACTAACTGACTAAGAATCAATGCTCAGCCGAAACTACTATACTTATAAACTTAAAATTTATAAAGTGAAAAAATTGTGAGGACACTATGAAAAACATCTTTTTTCTCATCCCATGACAGAGACCCTCAACAGGTCAGTTAAATATTTCAGTTTGACGACGTGAAAGTCTACACTTTTGACAGTACGAAGTCTGTGGGGTCAGCTAGTGTTTAATAAAAAGGTTGCTGATTGCAAAAAAAAACACGAATATGTGATTTCAAATGATATTATTACAATTTAGTAATTAATGAACCTATGATTTTCGATATTTTATTAATAAACTGCAAAAAAGAATGTCTTTGAAATGACATTGAAGGTCAAACACGGTTACAGTTTTTTCAGAAAATAACAATCATCTTAGCTTTATTTGATTTAATTCCAAGAAAATATTGTTTAATAACATAATATCTCGAAATGGTTTTGTAATCACCATCACTTTAGTAAAACTTTGCATACCGAATTGCCAACTTAAAACTAAAATTAAGTTACCTATATTTTAATACATTAGTAAGCCTTATGCCACGTAAAAGAAGATGCGTGGGTCAACAAAAAGGAGCAGAGATAGGTATTCCATATATATGAAGCTCAACTGAACTTTACTCACGGCTATTAATCCCTAAAAGGGGTAGCTAGAGGTTCAGAATTTGAAATTACTCGGCCACAATTGGAAGTTGCGTGGGGAAAAGATTGTAAATTAAATATCCTTGGTGATGAGTCTCCGAACGCAACCTAACAATCATTTAAAAAGCCTCAATACCCTAAGTGCAACGTGATAGCTCAATGGGTAGAAACCCGGTTAACGTCTAAGCGACTAATGTTCAAATCCCGGGTCGGGCCTACACCAATTTGTCTTTTCTAAAGACATATGTGTGGTTAATTTATCATGGTTGTTAACGGTGAGGGAAAACATCGTGAGGAAACCCACATGACTGAGTTGTACTTAGTCATGTGACAGTGTATTCGTACAAAACGGCGATAGGCCTGCCCCCTATCACGTGAATACACTGTCCATGCTAAACGTGGGTACTCTGAACACCAGGTGACAAAGTCACGTGATGTTCAGAAGTATTAGTACCTCTGCCATCCCCTTCGGGGATATTCAGCGTGAACGTTTATGTTATGTTATGTAATACCCTAAGTCGTTTCCGAGGAACACTCATGGTAAGAAATGGGGTAGTTAGTGCTATTCTGAGTCGGCACTACAAACTATGTTCACGCTAGAGATTACCGTAGTTGCTACATAGGTACTTGCAGGTAGGACGAGAATTTCTTTTGCAGCAAGAGAGCTGTCTGATTACGATAATGGTGGTCGAGTAGGTATGCGGCAATTACTTTTCAGTAGGCAATCATTTTTTAAAAACACATATATTAAGAAAATATTAATCTTATTTGAAATTATATATCTGTTAACATGTTCTTTGTAAATATATGCGCCGAGTCTGTTACCGCGCCAACAAACATATTTCATTTCATTTTATTAATAATAAAATAAATATTAATTATAAAGGCGTAGGGATGTGACGACCCCACCGCCCATTGTTGGAATGGCAGGATGACATGTTTACCAGCTTGCCATTCCAGCAATGCAAATAGTCAGCGCTTGAGTTTGTAGGTGTTGACCGTGTCTACAAACTGGTCTCAGCGCAAAATAGAGCAATAACGGTCTCCCCGGGGCAAGTGAGTGAAACCCCGGGTGAATCTTCGCTCATCGTAAAATGGCAGGTGAGAGAAACGATGAGCGTATAGGGCCGCTCCCCAGGGGCTATCGCTGGGGCGCGTCTGGAGCTGGGGCTGGACGTGGCAGCATGCGGTCCCCCAGCCGCAGCAGATCGGCACGACCACCTGGTCGGTCTGCGCGATCACCTCAGCCACCAGATGGCTTGGCATCGGTTGGGACTGAGGCAACTCAGTCCCAGCAATCGGTGCCCGCCGCTGGTGGAACAAGGCGCCGCATGGCATGGACGGTCGATATGAATAGGAATGCCATGCGGGCCTATCTTAGGGCCTCGGGTTCAAGAACTGGACGGACGGGTTATCGGGCAGCAATGTACCGCGAATTTCTGCGGCTGGAGCCCAATTTGACCGTCACAGAACAAAACCTGGCGGACCGAGTTCGGTACATACAACGCTCAGAACTTTTTAGCACTACCGAACTCGAACAATTGCGACGCGAGGCTGTTCCTCCGCTGGACGAAGAGCCACCCTTGCAGGTTCTCCCTCCTGTCCCTGAGCGGGAAGTTCGGAGGGAGCCGATCGTTAACCTGCCGGATGCGGGTGGTGCGGAAAGCGATTGGGGAACAGTCTCCCTGGATTTGGATATGGTGAGGAGCGCACTCGAAGAGACGATCCTGGAATATCGCGAAGTGCCTCTCGAAAGGAGGCCAAGGCTGCCCCGAGTTCCTCTCAGCATCAAGGTTCGGGATGTCGTTGAGGCCGTCAATAACATGCTGCCCTCATTTTTAGAGAGCAGCATGGACCTTTGGGATACGGATTCAATTCTCTTTGGCGCCGCAATGACAGTTTGTCAATTTGTCGGCGTCAGGATGCCGCCAACAAGAGCTGGTGGCTCCCGCCAGGCTGGCAGTACTAGTCCCAGGACTAGAACTAGACCAGCCTGGATGAGGCGGATTGAAAGCCGTATCACAAGGGCCAGGGTCCTCATCGGCAAACTGACCAGCTTCAGATCAGGCAACAATAGGCCGAGGGTGGTGCGCTTCGTCAGGGAGGCATTCCCTGGTGAGAATGTCTTTGACAACTCACCGGAGTTTGCCTGTAGACTGGTGGAGCGCATCGATGATCTGAAGCAGAAGATCGCTGCTTGGGGTAAGCGAATTAGGCGATATTCTGAAAGGGTAAAGAGGTACCAACAGAATCGTCTCTTCATGAGTGACCAGAAGAAGTTCTACAGAACTTTGGAGCGTCCCGACGTGGTTACGACAGGTCAGCGACCGGAAAAAGCCGATGTAGTAGCCTTTTGGCGTGGGCTTTGGTCGCTGCCTGTTGATCACGAAGAGGGCCGATGGTTCGAGGCGGTCGAGGGAGCGTGCGAGCCCATAGCGCCCATGAACCCCGTCAACATATCCGAGGAGGATGTGGTGGCTGCGATCCGTAAGGCTCCGAACTGGAAAAGTCCTGGGCCGGACGGATTGCACCATTACTGGTTGAAGGGGTTCACGCGCTGTCACGCTACTCTCGCCCGTCAGTTCCAAAGCGCCCTCGAGAGTGGGACGCTCCCGAACTTCTTAACTGCTGGGGTCACTCATTTAGCTCCAAAGAGCGATGCTACCGCGGATCCATCACAATACCGCCCCATTACTTGTCTTTGTACAATTTACAAGACCTTGACATCCGTTCTGAGCTCCAAGATTACTCAACACATTGTTGATAACAATGTGATCTCTGGAGCTCAGAACGGATGTAGGGGCGGTAGTCGCGGTAGCAAGGAGCTGCTCCTCATCGACGCGGTCGTAGGCCAACTGGTCAAACGCAACCGTCGGAACTTCTCCGCTGGCTGGATAGACTACAGGAAGGCGTTCGATTCGGTACCTCATACATGGCTCATGAGGGTCCTCGAGCTGTACAAAATTGATAGTACAGTTCGACACTTCCTCGGGCAGTGTATGGGGTGCTGGAGAACGATCCTGAGTTTAGACGGTCAGCGGATGACGGACGCGGATGACCAAATTGATATAAGGCGAGGGATTTTCCAGGGCGATTGCCTGAGTCCAGTTTGGTTTTGCTTGGCCCTGAATCCTCTAAGTACACTCTTGGAGAATTCGGGGACAGGCTTTCAGTTTCGGAGAGGCGGACCACGCTTGCCTCATCTCCTTTACATGGATGACCTGAAGCTTTATGCCCCCACGGCTGACAGATTGGCGGAGCTACTGACGATCACTAACGATTTCAGTGGTTCCGTCAAGATGGAGCTCGGGGTCGATAAGTGTGCGGTCATTCATGTTGAGAAGGGGCATGTCGTGCACTCTGATGGTGTCGATGTCGGCACCAATCATTTGAGGGCACTCTCCGAGGCTGAAACATACCGGTATCTGGGCATGTCACAAACCATCGGTGTGAAGGTGGCAGACGTGAAACAGGGTGTTTGCGAGGAGTTTTATGAACGCCTGAAAAGTGTGCTTAATAGCTACTTGTCAGGCGTTAATAAGATCCGAGCCATTAACTCCTGGGTCATGCCTGTACTGATGTACACATTTGGCGTGCTCAGATGGACTCAGACCGAACTCGACGCTCTGGACAGACGAGTCCGCACGATGATGACCTCTCATCGAATGCATCATCCGAGGTCGTCGGTTATGAGATTGTATATCCCGCGGAAGTGTGGTGGTCGAGGCCTCTTGAGTGCCAAAACCATGCACAACCGCGAGGTATGCAACCTCAGAAACTATTTTTTGACGATGACGGATGATAGTATTCGGGAAGAGGTGGTCGCTAGTGATAAAGGACTGACTCCCTTATCGTTGGCCTCACAGGATTGGCGAACCCCGGAGGTACTTAGCACCTCTGATCGGGAGTCCGTATGGAAAGAGAAGGAGCTGCACGGGAGGTTTTACAAGGTACTTCACGAACCTTTCGTGGACCGTAAAGCCTCCCTGCATTGGCTGCGTTTCGGGGACCTCTTTGGGGAAACCGAAGGTTTTGTCTGTGCAATACAAGACCAGGTTATCAAGACGCGGAACTATCGGAAATACATCCTAAAGGACGGTACCACAGACATCTGTCGAGCATGTGGCCGTCCCGGAGAGTCACTTAGGCATGTTATTTCCGGTTGTTCGGCTCTTGCTAACACTGAGTACTTGCACAGACACAACCAAGGAGCCAAAATCCTGCATCAGGAGCTCGCTCTGAAATACGGACTCTTGCAACAGAGGCTGCCGTATTACAAGTATCTGCCGGAGCCAATCTTAGAAAACGACCGTGCCAAAATCTATTGGGACCGATCCGTTATCACGGACAGGACTATTCTAGCGAATAAGCCTGATATCGTGGTATGGGATCGGTCGCAGTCGAGGGTATTTCTAGTGGATGTCACTATCCCTCATGACGAGGGTCTCGTGAAAGCCGACACCGAGAAGCGTCGGAAATATCTCGATCTGGCTCACGAGATCACCGACATGTGGGGTGTGACTTCGACAGAAATAATCCCAATTGTTTTGTCCGCGAACGGGTTAATTCCAACCAGCCTCGCGACCAACTTGAGGCGGTTGGATTTCTGTGGCGTGTCGGTTCCAGCACAAATGCAGAAAGCGGTGCTGCTCGATACGGCTCGGATCGTCCGTCGGTTCTTGAACCTGACTCCCTGACCCCGACCGACTGTTCTTTTGTCGGGGAGTACCGCCTCTCCCATTTCAAATTTATATTTTCTTTTTCGGCCATGGGAGAGGCGAGGAACTAAAAGTGATGCCAAAATAAATATAATTTATTTTCAGACCTGTATAGCAAGCACGAGCGCTATTTTATCGACACGATAACAGTTAGAATGAGATGGCAGTATACGATACTAAGTAAGTGCGTAAGAGATGGCTGCTTTATCCCACGCGATAACTAGTTTAAACACGGCTCGTGCTTGCCCTTCTGATATCCATAGATTGTTAGTAGTATGAAACTCAAATAAATTAAGTTAGTAATAGTACAAAAAGAAATAAATCATTACCAAACCTACTTGGAATCTGATGCCAACTCCCCCAGCAGACAGGCTCACCGAACCAGTGCAGCATGTAGCTCGGTGATTCTGTCAACCAGGGCTGAATCAAGTCTGTCACCCACCATGTTCTTGTTGCTTTTTTTCTTTTTACGGACATATTATACACAGATCAACTTAGCCCTAAACTAAGTAAGACTTGTATTATGGGATACTAACTGGACGATATATTTTATATTATATACTCGTAATACACATATAAATAACATCAAAGACTAAGAAACAATCAATCCTGCTCTTCACACAAATGTTGCTCTCAGCGGGGATCGAACGCGCAACCTCCGGACCAAGGAGCTAGTCACCTAACCACTCGACCACGGACGTCGTCGACAGACTCTTTTTAAGTTCCGCTGCGCCCTGCTCATCAGTGAGGCAACTTTCTGCCCCATTAGCGCATAATTATATATATAATTATACTAATAAATCGCCGCGTAGTGTCGGCTTCGCCGTGTAGTGTCGGCTTAGAATAACACTACCCCATTTCTACCCGTGGGTGATCGTAAGAGGCGACTAAGGGTATAGGGGCTTTTTAAGTGATTTTTGGGCGATGTGGTTGGAGACCCGTCACCAAAAACATTTATTATTACCATCTTTTCCCCAATCAACTTCCAAAAGTGGCTAAAGAATTTCTCATTCCAAAGCTCTGGCTACCCCGTTAAGGGATTTATAGCCGTGAGTATATGTATGTATGTATGATGTAGCGCATAAAAGTTATCCACGTTGGCATCGGCAAACCTATCAGAGGCACTACAATAGCGTGGCAACCGAAACAGTGCCCTGAACATGTTGTATTGAACGCGCAGGGCATTGTAGGACTTCTGTGTAAAACAAAATGGAACCGACTTCACAACCATTGAAAGAAAGCTAATTTCTAACTAAATATAAATATAAATCCACAATATGTACATGAAAAGCATAACACAAAACAAAATAGAACAAAAAATTACTAAAACATACAATCAAACCTCCTTTTTCAAGTCGGTTGAAAACAAGAGTAAATTTGTTGTTCCACTTATTCTTGTTCCGATTTTTTCCCCCAAGACTGGCATGTAAATATTTAGAAACAAATAACAACAATCAGAGCAAATATTTCTATCACTGCCTCATTTGCCTTTAAGAGTATACTTTAATTCATTATCATTATGGTCATTATAAGTCCTATATGTTCCGTACACAACCAATAAATAGTATATTTTTAACTACAAGTACATTTGATGTTCTTCCGGCATCGAAGCATTAAGGCCGTGCATATTTGAATTATTGGGGTCAACATTGCCTGAAACTTTCCCCACTTCGGGTAAACTTCTTAATTACAATTTCGATGGTCGTCCGACAATGATTAATGAGTTATGGCCACCATTTTGTTTTGTTTACGTCAAAACTCGAAATATAAATAGATTTAACGATTTTGTGATTATTGCGCGATAACCCGGAAATTTTGTGGTAATGTTTGTTAGATTAAATATAAATCATAAAACTAGGGAATAAAAATAAAAAAATGAATGTAGTGCCGGCTTAGAATGTCGCTACCCCTTCCTATCCACGGGTGTCGTAAAAAGCGACTAAGGGTATTGGGGCTTTTAATTGGATTTTTGGGCGATGCGGTTGGAGACCCATCACCAAAAACCTTTATTTTACAATCTTTTCCCCACAACTTCTAAAAGTGGCTGAGGAATTTATAATTCCTTGGCTCGGGCTACCCCTCTAGGGAATAACAGCCGTGAGTATATGTATGTATATATGTAAAAATAAATAAATAATAAATATACACGGACATATAATAAATCAATCAGATCAAGTTAGTCCTAGACTTGCTAAGACTTGTATTATGCGATACTAATACTTACTCAAAGATATATCTACAAGTAATATCACAGATAATATAATACTATACTAGGTAATATTAAATAATACACATATGAATAACACCCAAGACTAACGCCCGATTTCTGAATTGAGTATTCCAGCTGAGAACAACTTAAGTATCGTTCTGTCGCATTGAAATCTTAACAACTGAATGAGACTAAACGATACTTAAGCAAACGAACATCAAGCGAATAAACACTTTAGTTACACATACAACAAATATACAATCTGTACTAAAACCCATTCCGTCTATATGAATTTATGCGTTATTAAACAGAATATAGGCACACAACTTTCATTGCATTTGAAAATTTAAAGTTTCATTCGTAATCTTCTATTTGTTTGGCAAACCAATACATATTAATATGTCAAACGCCTTTAATCTCTATGCCATTAGTAAAATGCTATAAAAATCACGTAAATTCGACGAATTCCGAGTTTTCTTTCTCACAATATTTACACACCTCGTCACTGTGTGTAGGCTGCTTCCATTTACATCAGAAACGATGGGGTCTAAAAAAGTTACCTTCACTCTAATTAAAGCGAAAAAGAAATATACAATTTAAATTTTAGTTTATATGAAAGAAATCGTTTTTTTATTCATAAAAAAAACATAACATAAACGTTCACGCCGAATATCCCCGAAGTGGTTGGCAGATGTACTTCTGAACATCACGTGACGTTGTCACTTCGTGTTCAGAGTACCCACGTTTGGCTTTGACTGTGTACTCACGTGATAGGGGGCAGGCCTATCGTCGTTTTGTACGAATACACTGTCACATGACTGAGTACAACATAGCCATGTGGGTTTCCTCACGATGTTTTCCCTCACCGTCAACAACCATGACAAATTAACCACACATATATGTCTTTACAAAAGACAAATTGGTGTAGGCCCGACCCGGGGTTTGAACTCTCATTGTCTGCACGATGAGCGTTGTTCTAACCACTGATCTATCACGGTTGCTTTCATTTCATTTCATTCATAATAAGATCTACAAGAAATTTGCCTAATTGGGAGGAGGGACACTTTCAATTTCAAATCAAAGAAATAAGCTTTATAAATAATATAAATATGATAATGATATATGTTTACCATATTGATAATAATGCAACTTTTGTTTAAGAGCAAGATTTGTCAGGATCTTACAAAGTGATGATCTATAGTCTCTGCCTACCCTAATGGGAACAACGGGTGCGAGTATAAAGTAACAATATTCAAAATATTTCTATAATATTACGTCCTCGAATCATTAATTTCTATGTTTTTTAGGGGAGTGCTTAGTGATTTGTAGCTGGTTACGAAACAGTGATAAAAAGTCCACATTCGTATCTGGTTACGAAAATTTGGTTACGAACGTGGCTGAAGGGGTAAATAGGTCTCAAAGAATCACCAAAAAGATGATTCCCTACAAACGGCCATATTACCGTTGTTAACCAGAATTTCAGTGCAAACACGGCGAAGGAGCGTCACGTCACGTCCAAGGAAGTGGTTAACTCGGAGGAAAAAAGAGGATAAACATCGGAATTCACAAATTTGCAGTAAATAACTGTATTTACCTACACTCACGGCTATCAGCCTTTCAAGGGGTAACTTGAGGTTCGTATTAAATAATGCCTCAACCAATTTGAGAAAATCAGAGAGGGAAAATGTACAAATAAAGGATATTCAGAGATGATTACTAATAAATTGGGGATAAATAAAGGAAAGAAAAAATTCGACACTTTCGATTCCCGCCAGTTTCGAAATAATCCCCACATGAGGTTTTCATGAACAAAAAGATTCAAAGTATGTGATAGTCAGGCGTTCTTAACATTTGCATTCTGTCTGAAAAGGTAGACAAGTGGCCTTCCGAATTTGTAAAAAAATCGGAGGTAGGGAACGCAAACACTACTTAAAAGTGTAAAAGAAACAAAGGATAGAAGAATTCCAATTTCATTTCGCACTTGTAGCCATTGACACCGTAGCTCAATTGACAGAGCGACGGGGGCGTATACCCAAGGTCGCGGGTTCGGTCCCCGCCAGTGTCGATTTTTTTCTTTCCTTTATTTATTAGTAATAATCCCCATATAAGGTTTTACTGCCTAAAAAGATTAAAATTATTTAGAGATGAGTTTTCAACCAATTTCCATATGACGAGATGGGATAGTACATATAATAAATTGGGAACTCATAGCTCCAAAAACTTGTCATTATTTAACACCATTTATGTAACTAATAAATAAAGAATAAATAAAGGAAAGAAAAATTTCGACACAGGCGGGGATCGAACCCGCGACCTCGGGTAAACGCCCCGGACGCTCTGCCAACTGAGCTACCGTGTCAGTTGGCTGCCAGTGCGAAATTCTTCTATCCTTTATTTCGTTTACACGTTTAAGTAGTGTTTGCGTTTCCTACCTTCGAATTTTTTACTAATTCGGAAGGCCACTTGTCTACCTTTTCAGATAGAATGCAAATGTTGAAAACGCCTAATCTATTCTTTATTTATTAGTAATAATCCCCACATGAGGTTTTCATGAACAAAAAGATTTGAACCATTTATGTAGTCGTAAATGTGTTCTTATATGGCTGCTGTCTCTTCTTTACGTAGTTCTTCTTTCTTTAGGTTGATGGAAAATATTTCTACCAGACGTTTGTGATACCTTTTGCTATTCTTTAACTCTGCTTACATCTAAAAGAAATAAAAAAAGTTCTAAGAGTCGGAGTTCGAATCCCAATTAACCTTAAAATTCAAGTGAAATATTTAGCAGGAATACAAATTACATGTCCCAAAACTTTGGTTATATTAACGCCATCTGTTGGCGCGAACCCAAACATCAAAAGTGTAATGACTGGAGCCGCTCTGAAAAATATGTCTTATTTTTATGCCTAAACTTTTTAATGAGGCAATTAGGAAGCAGATGTTGTTTGTTTTTAAATTAAAGTGTTGGAATGAACACAAGAGAGAGGTTGTTAATAAATTATAAACAAATAAAATAAATTATTTATACTTCGGCATACATATAATACATACTATAAGTGCCAGCCAGGAATAAAGGGTAAAGAAACATAATGTATTTTAATAGCTTTGATGAGACGACATATCATAGATGTCAAATCATATGGGGCAGCTTATATCGCATTTATTAAGCCATTTTTTTGGTCATACATAATATGGTTACTGGTCATAGGGTTTTTTAAAAATTAAAAAAAAAACTGCGTTGTTGACTATTATCGAAGAAAGGATTAAAATTTGCAACACTACTTAAGCTGGCCCCTGGGTCTCCTAATAAGCTGCAAGTTTTTTTTTAATATTATTAAAGTGAAATATTATATTTAATGTTTGGTTAATGTTAAGAGGTGACGAGGATATTATCGGGGCTATTTAAGAAAGTTTGGGTCGATGTGGTTTGAAACCCATAAAAAATAATACTTTATTCTACAATACTTTCGCTACTTGGAAGTTATGTATGGAAAATATTTTAATTTAAAGGTTGTTGGTGATGGGTCTTCAACCGCATCGCTTAATAAGCCCAAATACCCTTAGTCGCCTCTTACGAACACTAACAGGTAGCAATAAGCTGACTCTACACAGCCATTGAGAGACGACATATAATATCAGATCGAACCCCAACTACCTTAAATTTGTTTAAATCTTTTTGTTCATGAAAACCTCAAGTGGGGATTATTACTAATAAATAAAGAATAAATAAAGGAAAGAAAAATTTCGACACAGGCGGGGTTCGAACCAGCGACCTCGGGTAAACGCCCCGGACGCTCTGCCAATTGAGCTACCGTGAATTGACACGGATAGACGTAGTATTACCTTAAATTTGTGTTTATTCGTTCGTTCTATTTCAACCGTGATAGCCCAGTGGGTAGAACACTCGGTTATCGTGCAAACGACTAGTGTTCAAATCCTGGGTCGGGCCTACACCAATTTGTCTTTTCTAAAGACATATGTGTGGTTAATTTATCATGGTTGTTAACGGTGAGGGAAAACATCGTGAGGAAACCCACATGGCTGAGTTGTACTTAGTCATGTGACAGTGTATTCGTACAAAATGGCGATAGGCCTGCCCCCTATCACGTGAGTACACTGTCCATGCAAAACGTGGGTACTCTGAACACCAGGTGACGTAGTCACGTGATGTTCAGAAGTATTAGTACCTCTGCCAACCCCTTCGGGGATATTCGGCGTGAACGTTTATGTTATGTTATGTTATGTCTATTTCAACATTCTTGACTGAGAAAGTTCCAAAACATATCTTTACGACAAAAGCTGACAATTTCTCAGAAACACTTGAATCCCTCTGCAGCTTAGCTTGTGGCAGCTTATGAGTAACTGCTTTGATAACAGCTTGTTGTTTTGAGAGCTAAAGTTGCTGTGATTTTTATTTCGTAAAATTTTATTTTCTTTTTCATATAGATTAGGCTACGAAAAGTAAAAAAAAACTGCCTTCATATAGTTTTCTCTAGGTCAAGCTATATTTTTTAATTAACATATACGCACGACTATAAATCCCTTAACGGGGTAGCCAGAGCTTTGGAATGAGAAATTCCTCAGCCACTTTTAGAAGTTGATTTGGGAAAAGATGGTAATAATAAATGTTGTCGGAGACGGGTCTTCAACAACATCGCCACAAAATCACTTTTTTAATTATTGCTAATATACTTCGTTAATATTGCGTGCCATACCAATTCTTCTGATATTTTAAAGTCATTTGATTTCTATTTGATTACACACATACATATTTACGGTTACCGACGGTTTAACGTGCCCTTCGAAGCACGGAATCATCTTCATCTAAATAATCAGGTGATTCAAGCCTGCAATATCCTTCCAAACTTGGTGAAATCCTACAAATTAAATTTGTAAGGTACCACCCCCCGGGGATCGAACCTGAGACCTCTGTACTTGAAGCCAAGCGCTTAACCGCGAGACCACGGAGGCAGTTATATTTTGTATTATTATAGTCATTTGTTTTTTTATTTGATTACATTTATACATACATACATATACTCACGGCTATAAATCCCGAGAAGAGGTAGCCAGAGCTAAGGAATTAGAAATTCCTCAGCCACTTTTGGAAACTTGAGTGGGGAAAAGATGGTAAAGTAAAGGTTGTTGGTGATGGGTCTCCAACCGCATCGCCGAAAAATCCCTTAAAAGCCCCAATACCGTTAGTCGCCTCTTACGTACACCCACCGGAAGAAATGGGGTAGTGCTATTTTAAGCCGACACTACACAGCAATATATTCATTTGATTAGTGATTTGAAAAGACCGAAAAGTGTGAGCATATGTGTGAAAAAATTCACCAATAAGCATACAAAGTTTGTACTTGAAATCTGTATATAAAATAAACCTATCGGTTTAAATTCAGTAAGCTTCAAGAACAGTGAGAGGTCGGCACAAAGCACAGGCTATATGTCAGGGGATTGCCCGGGACACCGACAGATGTGTTCCGGGATTCCCAAGTATATTACGACGGTTGTGAGACACTGAATTGTACTTTAAGTGATTTATAAAGAATAATAGAAAATGGGGTCAAATAACCATTAAATATACAAACATACATATTTAATGACGGTTATAAATCCCAATTAAAGAATAGCCCAAACTTCGGTACAAAAAATATTGGGTATTTTTTGGAGATGAGTACCCCTTACGACAACCCACGGAAAGAAATGGGGTAGCGCTATTCTAAGCCGCACAATTCAACTGCACAGAAAACACTAAGCTTACATATACCTACACTTAAATCCCAAAAGAGGTCGCCGTGTAGTGTCGGCTTAGAATAACACTACCCCATTCCTACCCGTGGGTGATCGTAAGAGGCGACTAAGGGTATAGAGGCTTTTTAAGTGATTTTTGGGCGATGTGGTTGGAGTCCCGTCACCAAAAACATTTATTATCTTTCTTTATTATTCTTTTATCCATCTTTTCCCCAATCAACTTCAAAAAGTGGCTGAGGAATTTCTCATTCCAAAGCTCTGGCTACCCCGTTAAGGGATTTATAACCGTGAGTATATGTATGTATGTATGTAGGTAGTCAGAATCAGACACTTGAAATTCGGGAGTAAGAAGATAGTAAAATAAAGATCTTTTGTGATGGGTCTACAGCTACATTAAAAACAATGATTTAAAAAGTTACGTTATGTAAATAACTAACGGTTATGTTAGTTTCTATATATCCAACAGGAAGAGATGGAGTAGCGCTATTAATATATGGGAGGCTGTCTATACATGACTTCAAAAGGCATAGTAAAATAGAATAAGATTAACCCTTTTAAAATTAGCCCTTTTTAATTAAATTGGGCTTTCTACTGGAAGTAACAAGGTTTTAGTAACAAAAGATAACAAATTCTTACATTAAAAGAAAACTTAAAACATACAACAAAATAATAATTTTTACTTATAATAAATCTGTAGAGAGGTCAATTCTGTACATTAAATATATTTTCAAAATAACCATCAAGGCGTGATTAGTGATCGATATTGATGCCAAAAATGCAGTCGGTTTGTATGTTCTTTATGGAAACAAAAACACTCCACAGATTTTAATGAAACATGGTAGAATTATTTTTCATACCCCTGGGCAGGTTATTGTGTACTTTTAAGCAGTGTAGTGAAGGGGAATTTTGGGAAAATGGGAGTAGTAACTCCATTTTTGAAGCTTCCATCGCTCGTGCAGCCTTAATGGTTAAAGTTACATAGAAATCATGTATGGATTAAATATTCCACATAAAATTGTCTAAAAATAACTAAAAGATAAATAAAGGAAAGAAAATTTTCGACACTGGCGGGGTTCGAACCCGCGACCTCGGGTATACGCCCCCGTCGGTCGCTCTGCCAATTGAGCTACAGTGTCAATGGCTTCCAGTGCGAAATTCTTCTATCCTTTGTTTGTTTTATACTTTGTAAGTAGTGTTTGCGTTCCCTACCTCAATAAAAAAATAATAATAGAAATTGCTTTAGAAACACCAAACTTATACATGAAATAAAGAACTTATTCCATTTGTCTGAATGAAGACGTCTGAAAGCCACAGAATCTGAATTCAGACTAGTGGAATAACGTTCAAACTGAAATATTTGTAGTGGAATAACAAGCGTCTGCGGCAGTAACTTCGAAGGACATCTGAATTCAGCAACGACAAAGTGTAATGGAATAAGCTCTTAAGCCATCGCGCCCTGTCGTCGCACGTGAATACTGAATCATGCTATAAGGATTATTTTTGTGTAAAGGTTGCGCGGGCAAAAGATAGCCGTGAGTATATGTATAATTTATGCAAAGATTGTAACTCTGATCTTTTGTTTGCAAGGGTTTATTTTCGGAGATACTGAACCGTTCATAAAAGCGATTTCACAATCACAAAGCTACACTATTCAGGAGTGCTAAAAGTTGCGCTAAATTTCACGAAGGTTGAGCAGTGATTGAAGAAACCTCAGATATTTTTAAAACTACGCTATCTGTGCGAAGCTGGGCCGATCCACTAGTTAAACATAATATTCTAACATACATACATATACTCACGGCTATATTTCCCTTGAAGGGGTAGCCAGAGCTAAGGAATTATAAATTCCTCAGCCACTTTTGGAAGTTGAGTGGGGAAAAGATGGTAAAAATAAAGGTTTTTGGTGATGGGTCTCCAACCGCATCGCCCAAAAATCCAATGAAAAGCCCCAATACCCTTAGTCGCCTCTTGCGACACCCGTGGGTAGAAAGGGGTAGCGACATTCTAAACAGGCACTACAATATTCTAACAATTTAATAATAGGTTCTAGAATAAAGCCCAAAACGGTATAAGTTAAAAAGTTTGAATGGATTATAATCTCAAGAATTTGCAAGTTAGCAAGTTTGTAACTTCGTTTTGAAAGTTTTCAAATGGCTTTCACTTTTACAGACCTTTTTTATAATTGTTTTATTGGCATTTTTCGTAGTAACATGGAAGATATAGTTACCGAGGACAGATTCTAAAACTCCGAACCTGTTACCTTTGCATGTCTTTTAGTGACAAACCCCTCCGGATTAACTCTTCGGAATTGACCATTCTGTATCATGATTATTTTAATCCTTAGGGGTTGTTTAGGCGCCCGGCCCGTACTTCTTGTCTTTCACTCAGAGTCTTATGGCTTATCAAATGGAAAACATTTTTGGTAGTTGAAAGGAGAAACAATTACGAGTGAGATAAAGTTAAAGATGATATTGTAAAAAAGATAGAAAAAGTAATGTTGAGATAGTTTGGGCACAAAGAGAGGATGAATGACAGTAAATCGGTAAAAGAGATCTAAAGAGTCAATATGGAAGGTAATGTAAGTAGAGGTCAAAATGCGCCTGAGTATGTATGAAACGATTGATGGATGTGAACGAAGCTAGTGAGGTTTGCGAGGATCGTACAAAGTGGCGATTGATAGTCTCTGCCTACCCCAATTAGGACCTTACGGCGTGAGTACATATATGAATGTATGTAAGACTTTTTTGATATTCAAATCAGGATCTCCTTCATTAATGATAACGACCAAGATATTTCCCACTGTACCACCAAGGTTAATATAACTCATCAAAGCGAAAATAAAACAAGTTGTAGTGAGGTGTTCTATCATATTTATCAAATAGCAACCCATAAATATTTTCGTCCACAACAGAATAGAAAGCAAGGGCATCCTACATGTCGGACATTGTGTATGGTCAGATTATTGTAAAGACAAGTCGCTTTGTTTGCGAGATCTTTGGCGGGCTCTATGTGTGCGCCGGAATGTTGCCAGCTGTGAAACAATGGATGCTACTGGGGAAAAAATATATTGCTTTGGTCTTATTGTTTTACTTTTACTTACACGTTTAATTTATGGTGAACAAACTAGACTCGATGGGAAGCGACGTGGAGCACGAGCGCTATTTTATCGTCATGCACGATATCTGTTTGAATGAGATGACAGTATACGATACTAACGCCCGAATTCTGAATTGAGTATTCAAGCTGAGAACGACTTAAGTATCCGTTTGTCTCATTCAGTTGTTAAGATTTTAATGCGACAGAACGATACTTAAGTTGTTCTCAGCTGGAATACTCAATTCAGAAATCGGTCGTAAGTAACTGAAGCATGAGCGAAAGAGATGGCTGTTTTATACCACGCGATTTCTAGTTAGAAGAGCTCGTACTAGCTATACTGATGGTCTAAACATAATAATAATACTTGTGTGTATCACCATTACGATTACAAATTTTAAACTTCTACCATTGATGAACCACCAAAATTCAAAGTTTTTCAAGTCTTGCCGGCTTACTACCTTTATTTGACGCTTGTAGACTGATGCACCTAGCTTTGGTATTTTTAGTAATAGTATTATCACCACTGAAATTCTAACAGGGCATATAGAATTGTCGATTGAAATTTTCGTATTCTGGCTACCTCTTTCGTACTTTGTGTATGTAAAAATGAGAGAACTCCTGCACCTAAAAACCTCTTTAATGGGCTTCATGGTCCTGCCACTTATGGTAGAATTTGAATATGTACATTCATTATTTTGGGATATTCAAACACCGTTTACTCAAATATCCCATTTTACTCCTTTAGCCACTACGAGTGTATTTGGCGTGAAAATGATTTACAAGCAATACAAAAATTCTATTCTGATCATGTATATAACAATAATATTTTTTCACAGCTTGCAACCCCATGAATATCCTCTCTCTTTGTTATTTTTGATTTATTCTCTCGAATATGGGCCGCCATTTGTTTCAACAAAATATCTTTGTTGCGACAAATATTGCGATTTGTGTAGCTTTAACTGTCCAGTGAAATATTTCCATGATATTGTCGTCGATTTTCTTTGTTGAGACGACTGAAAACTGTAGATACAATACATAATGTAACTTTTAATATTTTTAAGATTGCTGCAAAAAACCATATTAGATAAGACTAAGATAGAATAACATTGTAAATCTTTGATATAAATAACGCATAACTTGTCATCATATCCTTAAGGGTTAGTCGCTGTGTAGTGTCGGCTTAGAATAGCACTACCCCATTTCTTCTGGTGGGTGTACGTAAGAGGCGACTAACGGTATTGGGGCTTTTAAGGAATTTTGGGCGATGCGGTTGGAGACCCATCACCAACAACCTTTATTTTACCATCTTTTCCCCACTCAACTTTCCAAACGTGGCTGAGGAATTTCGAATTCCTTAGCTCTGGCTACCCCTTCTAGGGATTTAAAGCCGTGAGTATATGTATGTATGTAGTCACTAGATCTTTTGTTAAATAACACATTTCAAAATAAAATACATACATTCATAGATACTCGTACATATTGCTCCTTCACGCGGATAGCGTCTGTGTAAAGGTTGCTATTCTCACGACTATAAATCCGAAAAAAGGGTAGCTAGAGATTCAGAATTATAAGTTGCTTAGTCACTGTGGAGGAAAAGGGAAGATCTTCCGCCAGGCGGTGGTATGCCTGGGGACCGCGGTCCTACTGTATTAAGTTGGAACTTGTATATCGTCTGCTTACTGGTAAAATGTAGTAAATACATATTTTGTTAAACGGAGATATAGGGTTTTCAAAGTTTAAGCATTTTTTTTCTAACATCTAAATAAGATTTTGCAGAAATTTATTTAATAAATTATTGGAAATTTAACGTTCTTATTTGCGGTAGCATATTAGAGGCCATTTTCTTATAAATATTGTGGAAAAAAAATATAATTTTTAGCATGGGTGTGCACTTATCATATTTGACCTGTAATTGAGAAATGACCTGTAATTAACAGTCCTATCATTTATTGCGTTTTTCCAGTAGAAAGAGCGTCAAAAATTACATATAAATGCATTATAAACTATTTTTTTGTAAAAAACGCATTTACTACATTTTACCAGTAAGCAGACGATATATAGTAAATGTTTTAGAAACTTCGATTGCGCGATGTACGATTTGTATGGCGAGTCTTGATGACGCGTGTGACGTATATTACTTGGTTTCGTGTTGCTGTGGAATGTGATTCTTCTGGCACTGTCAGCGTTTCTATGTAGTGCGCGTCATTGTGTACTGATAGCGCGTCGCTACAGTCACATTTGGAAGTTAGTTAGTGTAAAGATTAAACTTAAAGATATTTGGATCTCCAACCGCATCGCCGAACAATCACTTTAAAAGCCCCAATATTCTTGTACGTGTTATATGAGTTACGCCCGATTTCTGAATTGAGTATTCCAGCTGAGAACAACTTAAGTATCGTTCTGTCGCATTAAAATCTTAACAACTGAATGAGACAAAACGATACTTAAGTCGTTCTCAGCTTGAATACTCAATTCAGAAATCGGGCGTTACTTATACGCTTTGCGCATTATATTTCTATGCAACTACAAGTGGTTAGTGAGTGAAAACTGTGTCTTTTAAACCGACTACAAAAAAGGCAACTAAGTCTTGAACGGAGAGCTATGTTATTTTTATGTATCTGTTTGGTTTTTAAGGAATATTTTTGTAAGTAAGCCTAGTGAGCCTAAATAATACTAATGAAAATGGTGTATATATAGAACTATAGAACATTTTTATTGCCTTAATTCAGTAGAATAATTAATTTTCTCCCAAACAATCTACATACCTTCCTACAGTCACATCTAGAAAACCAAAAGGTAGTAAGTAAATCGCTTTTAGAAGTTTGATTGGCTAAAAAACATAACATAACATAAACGTTCACGCCGAATATCCCCGAAGGGGTTGGCAGAGGTATTAATACTTCTGAACATCACGTGACATTGTCACCTGGCGTTCAGAGTAGCCACGTTTTGCATGGACAGCGTACTCACGTGATAGGGGGCAGGCCTATCGCCGTTTGGTACGAATACACGGTCACATGACTAAGTACAACTCAGCCATGTGGGTTTCCTCACGATGTTTTCCCTCACCGTTTACAACCGTAATAAATTAACCACACATATGTCTTTATAAAAGACAAGTTGGTGTAGGCCCGACCCGGGATTTGAACACTAGTCGCTAGCACGTTGACCGGTGTTCTACCCATTGAGCTATCACGTCGTCATTGGCTAAAAATGATTTAATTAAAGGTAATGGATGAAAGTCATACTCGTATATCCCAAATATTGAAATATTTATGGTATAACACTACCCCATTTCCTCCCGCAGGTGTCGTAAGAGGTGACTTAGGGTATTGGGCCTTTTTAAGTTGTTGCTGGGCGATGCGGATGGAGACCCATCGCCATCAACCTTTATTTACAATATTTTCCCCACTTAACTTCCATAAGTGGCTGAGGAAGTTTTAACTACGAAGCTCTGGCTACCCCTTTCTGGGATTTATAGTCGTGAGTATATATATGTATGTATTTACGGTTTGTTTCTTTTACTTTTTGATATTCTTTTAAAATTCTGGCTAGCATCAATTTTAATATGTATTATAACTTCAAATCTGCTACCACCATCAGTAATCTACAGAAAATAGTATAAACGTTTTTTACTCTCAAACCGAAACCCAACATAATTCATCGTTAGCACTGTATTTTCCAATGTTACGTCGGAAACATTTTCAAATCTTTCCACAAAATAATGAGATATATTTCCCTCGGAAATTCTCTGTCGGTCTTCATTTAGATGAATAAGAATAATGTTGCCGGACGGTTTTGTTTTATTGCATCTCCTGAATTTCCTTTGGAAGCGCAGGTCAAACGTTATTGTACTATGGTGTAGGTAATCTATATATTGTATAAAAAATAAGACTTTAACCACAACCATTATACCTCAGTGGGCAGAACACCGCTTATCCTGCAGACGATGTAAGTTCAAGTCCTGGGTCGGGCCTACAGCAATTTGTCTTTTCGAAAGTCATCTGAGTGGTTAATTTATTGAGGTTGTTTGCGGTGAGGAAAACTATCATGAACAAACCCACGTGGCTGAATTATACTTAGTCATGTAGCAGTGTATTTATACAAAGCGGCGAAAGACCTGCCGCTACAACGTGGATTTACTGTCCAAATCAAAACGAGGGTACTCTGCACACAAGATGACCAAAATATCATGTTAAATCTGTTAATAATTACTCAGAAGTATTAAAAACCTCTGGAACAGATTCAGAGACATAAGGCGCGAACGTAAGTGATAGTTTTTCTATCCATTTTGCAAGACAAACTTTAAAAAATTTAAATCTTTTTGTTCATGAAAACCTCATGTGGGGATTATTACTAATAAATAAAGAATAAATAAAGGAAAGAAAAATTTCGACACACCTCGGGTATACGCCCCCGTCGCTCTTGCCAATTGAGCTACCGTGTCAATGGCTGCCAGCGCGAAATTCTTCTATCCTTTATTTCTTTTACACGTTTTAGTAGTGTTTGCGTTTCCTACCTCCGAATTTTTTACTAATTCGAGGTCGCGGGTTCGAATCCCGCCTGTGTCGAAATTTTTCTTTCCTTTATTTATTCTTTATTTATTAGTAAACTTTAAAAAAGCTTAAATTCTTAGTATTTTCATTTAATTCTTTCAGGAAAAGACGCGATAGAGCTATTATTCAAAGTCATCATTACAAAACCAAAATGGATGTTTATCCTCACCAAAATACGAGTCCATCGAAATGAAAACTGAATGCAACAGCTTGACAATCGATCAGAGTAAAAAAGAGCAATAAATAAGTGGAATTTCAGTGTTTATCGTTATTTATGTGAATATTTTGGATTTATGGCGGACGCTGCGCGAAATATACTGTGTCGGGTTCGTAGTGCGATGGGGACATACGGAAGAGCGATTTCAATGCAATTATTATGTTAAGATTACATTAAAAGATTAGTTGTTTCTTCACATCGCGGTATCGAAGTTTTCTTGTCTGATATAAATTGGTTGGTTTGACACAATAAAATCAAGTTGCAGACTCTCCAAAGTGGTTTAATTTATACAATTACGTAAGTATTAGAATAGTAGATGAGTAACTCTTTTCTTTTCATAGTTTTTGATAATAAGAAGAAGAAGCAAAATGTTTATTTCTTGTTAATACGCTACGCGCGTAGTCGTCAATACGCATCATGCAGCGTGATGAGGGATGCGGATGTGAGAATCGCCTATGGCTTTTACATATTTCACCTATGAGGGGGTAATTTATGATTGCCAGCTATATGCGTTGATAGTTGAATATGAGTGCCGCTGCCTAAGATAGTGGCATAATTTGTCATACATTTATACATACGAGTACAGTCGGTTCACATTTATTTTACCTCTGACATTAGTTTTCATGTATGTTATGTTAGCATTACTTGCTTTGAAGTGTGTCAAGTGCTCCGTGGTGTTCTTTGTTTTTTTAGTGTTTTTGATATTATTATAAGGTATATCATTCCGATAAGGATTCAGAGTAGCGCCAGAAAAATTGTCTTAACGTAAAATTACTGTGAACGGTCTGTTGTCACGCCATTAGTTAAAAATGAATTAAAACAAACGCCCATATGTCCCCACAGTAGGTACCACAGCAAAGAGCACGTTTGCAGCCATCACACGATATTGCATTCTCCATTCAGCACTGATTGATATTGATTGAATTATTTCATTCGTCACTCGTTCCCTACTCACCTAATTTACATTCACTCTTCAGTTTAAACTACTTGTGGGATTGCCATTTTGTACTATTGCCTACTGCATGTCTGAAAAAAATTGAATGTAACATTTTTTTATTTCTCTTTCTTTTTTTTTATTTTTTTTAATTCCTTAGCTCTGGCTACCCCTTCTAGGGATTTATAGCCGTGAGTATATGTATGTATGTATGTCTTTAAATGACGCCTTTTGAAGAACGGTAGACTTATTAGTCATAGATTTTATAAAATTAAAACTATCAGCAATAGATTTCACTTTGAATAAATAAGTTTAAATTGAGTTTAAGTAGAGATAAAGTGTTGTTGGCATAGCAATGTTTATTGTTAGGCCGTGATTTATTTGAACATTTCTCTCGTTCGATGCATAAATATTGCATACATATACTCACGGCTATAAATCCCTAAAAGGGGTAGCCAGAGCTAAGGAATCAGACTTTCATCAGCCACTTTTGGAAATGTGAGTGGGGGAAAGATGGTAAAATAAAGGTTGTTGGTGATGAGTCTCCAACCGCATCGCCCAAAAATCCCTTAAAAGTCTCAATACCGTTAGTCGCCTCTTACGTCCACCCATCGGAAGGAATGGGGTAGTGCTATTCTAAGCCGACACAACATAGCGAACGAATTAACGATGACACAATAGAATAACATACACATATACACTCACGCCATTAGTTCCCATTGGCGTAGCCAGAAACTATCGATCGCCACTTTGTATGATCCTGACGAACATCCATCAATCCTCACATACATGCTCTTTTATTCTTCATACTTCGGACGCCTGCAATTTTGAGAATCTCGCTATTTGGTCCAAATGTGCCCTTGTAGGTCGTCCTCTACTGACAACCTCTGTATGAAAATAATGGTTTTCACAAAATTATACCTACCTTCTTTTACTTTCAGCTATGGGTCCGTAAAAGAGATAACCGAACTGGGAAAATGATAGTGAATAGAAAGACTTTTATGATGATGATGATCACTTGAAAAATCTCTAAATATTTTTAGACCCATGAGAAAACATGTGGCTGTGTAATTCTTAAGCCAATATATCCTGATAAGTTTCAAGACTCAACTCAAAGGCACTAACGTTCACGCCGTAGTTCCCGAAGAGATTGGCAGGGGTACTAATACTTCTGAACCCACGTTTTGCTTGGACAGTGTACTCATGTGATAGGGGGCAGGCTTATAGCTGTTTTTTTGGGAGTATACTGTCACATGACTATTCACAGGATGTTTATCCTCAGCGTTAACAACCAAGATAAATTATTAATAATAATAATAAGATTTTATTTGCCTCTTTTAAATACATAACTACATAAACAACATGAGAAAAACACAAAAAGACAAAATAATCTAGAGCTCGGTCTATTCACTGTAAGCGGATAGCGCCGGTTTTCAGCTCTGACCATGACTTAAAGCTAACTTAAAACTAACTTAAGACTAAGTGCACGAACACAGATGCACACACATACACAGATACATAAATCCTTGCACACACATGCATTCATGCAAGCATTCTACATACACACACACACACACACACACAATCACATAAGCATTTAAATTTAAATAAAGATTAAATAAAAATTAACCATGTTTTTGACTTTAGGAAAGAAGAATTGGTGAAGATCCAACTCGGGATTTGAAACCACGCGTCTCTGCATGAGAGTCGAGTGTTCTATCCATTGGCTATCACGGTTTTATAATAGTGAAAACGGAAAATAAATTTACCACTTTATTTAAATTGCATACATACATATACTCACGGCTATAAATCCCTAAAAGGGGTAGCCAGAGCTAAGGAATTAGAAATTCCCTAGCCACTTTTGGAAAGTTGAGTGGGGTAAAGATGGTGAAATAAAGGTTGTTGGTGATGGATCTCCAACCACATCGCCCAAAAATCCCTTAATAGCCCCAATACCGTTAGTCGCCTCTTACATACACCCACCGGAAGAAATGGGGTAGTGCTATTCTAAGCCGACACTACACAGCATTTAAATAAAAGCAAACTAAATTGACTTGTATTTTTAGCCTTTTCGCAGATTATCGGCTGCATTAGCAATGCAAAGCTAAATAAATCTATGTGCGTAATGGTCCCAATTTATTTGAGGTTGTTTATATTTTATTATAAGTGAATGACTTTGTTTCAACTGAGTGCTTTGCCCGCCTCTTTGAGGAATAAGGAGGGAAGAGGGAGTGGGATGGTTCCAGATTCAAGAGGTTTTAATTTTAACAGACTTGTGACGGTTTTTATCACGCCTGTATAATATTTAACAAGTAGTTTTGCAGTGTAAGAAAGTTCTAAGCTATTTCTTCCCATGGATATCGTACAAATCGATTAAAGATTAAAGATGAAGTGATTCTTGGCGGCGTGGATGGAGGTATCACCAATCATCCTATGTTTTGCAATCTATTCCCCAGTAAAATTCCAAAATTAGCTGAGGTATTTCTCAAAAAAAAAGTCAAAAAGTTTATTTTTCAAAATTAAGTTAACAACTAAGATTTTTTGAACGTCAAATTTTTTAAATTTATCATTAGTCCGCCCGTCCGTAAAGAGAAGAAGCAACAAAGAAACTCTTTACATTCACATTTTTTCATTTTTTCAAAATATGTTTTGTACAATTTTGGGTCATATTTTTACTTTATAAAAGATTTTCTATGCGACAAAACCAAACGCTAGTTTGACATAATTAAACTAAATTGTCCATCACAAAAACCAATCACATAACGTGAGAAGAAAAATCCTCACCAGACAGCTCTCAAGCTCTGTGAACATTGAACATAATTATCTTATTAACTGAGGTAAGTATCCAAAGTAATAAAAACATATAACCTGTTTTATATGTTTGTTTATTTTTTACCTCCTTGCAAATTTTGGTAAATTTTCCGGACGTAATGAATAAATACACTAATTAATTTTATTAATAATAAACATTTATAAGATTTAATTGGTAGCTAAACGAGGGTATGTTTGCATATGTATTTTCTTGAATTCTGGTCCTAGCAGAATAAAAATTGGTATGTTTGTTTTCGATTATAATTTCAAATGAACCATGTAGGTAAGGACAAAATTATTTTCTAAAAAGATGAAACACAACAAAAATATCATGCTTTTTATCAAATGCGAATCTATAACCTACTTTACTTTTTATTTTACGACTATAATCGATTCGTTGCTCCCTAAGTCTAAAAATAGCATTTGTTATCACGTCTTTTAACCGCTCTCATATAAAAGCGTCCTCCAGTAATCCGTAGCACCCTTAATCAATGTTCATCCGTTTTAATTCGCGTTTCCAACAGCTCCCGATGCCGGAGTACTTTCTCAACACGCTTCACTCTGAAACCATCTCACACTGATGAGCTAGCTTAGCTTGGTATAGCTTCAGTTGATCGCTTTTACTTAGTTTGGACGAAATTGTATTGATACTTACATTTTCTATATTATACGGCTTTAAAGTGTGTATTATCAAGACTACAATCGGCAGGGGTTAGCCAGATATTGATAATTAAGATAAAAAACTAGATATGCATAAAGATGTATTAATAACTACTTCGTAGGTATAGTACTACGTAGGTAGAAGTTATTAATATCTCTATGTAGGTTTGTTTTTTTTGCAAGATAGAATAGGAAAGATAGCGAAATATAAGATTATCAGCAAAACTCCGGGCACCAGATCAACTACTTATTGCTTCAAAACCTTAGCCACCTGGCAAACCATCCACAGGAATAGATAGATATAGTGGTATTTTAGGCAATGCCTGACACTTTACAGTTTTCTTGATATGAAATAATTTAATGCTTTGGGATTTAACATTCGAATATTCGTTCAAAACATAGCAAGATATCTTAGTTTAAATACTTTAAAAAAATAGTAGGTATTAGTAAAATATATTATATTTGACGCCCGGTCATCGCTTAGCTTAGCCTCTTCCAGTGGATAAGAATAATTAACGACACTGAATTTGGTAAAACTCGGCCGTTTTTTGTGAAGTCTCTTGTTTATTTTCCTTTTTTCTGGTAATTACTGCGGCGAGTCGTGTCTTTTGTGTGAGGAGAAATTATTGTGCTATTAATCTTGCCATTTTTCAAATATGTAAACGGATTTATATGTAGTAGGTATTTTGATTGTTGAAAATATTACTGATATGTTTATTTGTAAATATTTATCACACATTTTATAGTTTTTGCTGTGTAGTGCCGGCTTAGAATAGCGCTACCCCATTTCTTCCGGTGGGTGTACGTAAGAGGCGACTAACGGTATTGGGGCTTTTAAGGGAACATTGGGCGATGCGGTTGGAGACCCATCACCAATAACCTTTACTTTACCATCTTTTCCCCACTAAATTTTCCAAAAGTGGCTGAGGAGTTTCTAATTCCTTAGCTCTGGCTTCCCCTTCTAGGGATCTATAGCCGTGAGTATATGTATGTATGTATGTACATTTTATAGTTAACCTGGATATAGCTGCGGCAGCCAGAGTTTCAGAAACAAAAATTACTCATCCAATTTAGACTGTCGAGTGAAGTAGTAGTCAGGCTTACGGAGGCGAAAATCCGTAGTGAAAAGAATAAAAGTAACCAAAAGAAATTTGTCATGATCGTAAAAAGTGGCGGTCGATAGTCTTTGCCGACCCTAATGGGAACAACGGGCGTGAGTATAAGTAAGTAAGTAATTATTATACATCTTACATTAGAGTTTGTTTTATAATGTGCGTTCAAGGTTGACTTTGAAAGTACACCTATTGGGTACTCCACAAACTTAGTATAAAATTTTTACTTAGTCTAAGAACATATACATACATATACTCTCGGCTATATTTCCCTAGAAGGGGTAGCCAGAGCTAAGGAATTATAAATTCCTCAGCCACTTTTGGAAGTTGAGTGGGGAAAAGATGGTAAAAATAAACGTTTTTGGTGATGGGTCTCCAACCGCATCGCCCAAAAATCCAATAAAAAGCCCAATACCCTTAGTCGCCTCTGGGTAGCGACATTCTAAGCCGGCACTACACGGCTAAATTATAAAGTAAGTGACATGAAAACAAAATATTTACATAAAACTGTTCCGAAATCCTGAAGAAACCCACTCCTAAAACACTGTGAGCTCGCGCCTCCAAACATGAAGCCATAACTCAGAAAGTAAGTTTCATTCGAGTTGAATAAATTGTAACCAACTTTTACGCTGTAATTATTTTGAGAGCAAACACATTTCGCTTTACTTTAGGTTACTTTTCTTGTTACTTTACTCTCGAGCTGAAATAATATCTGCGTATTTGTTTTATAACTGGCAATCTGCGTTGGCTTCGCTTGGTTATGTTTTTGTTTCACAATTCTTCTCTGATTATTTTATTTTGCTGTGTAGTGTCGGCTTAGATAGTACTACCCCATTTCTTCCCATGGGTTATCGTAAGAGGCAAGTAATGGTATCTGGGATTATTAAGGGATTTTCAGTAAATAAATGATAATTATAGTTTCTGGTACGAGACATAGAGATATCATAATTACTGATACTCTTTACGAATGTCGCTACCCCTTTCTACCCACGGGTGTCGTAAGAGGCGACTAAAGGTATTGGGGCTTATATTGGATTTTTGGCGATGCGGTTGGAGATCCATCACCAAAAACCTTCATTTTTACCATCTTTTCCCCACTCAACATCCAAAAGTGGCTGAGGAATTTATAATTCCTTAGCTCTGGTTACCCCTTCTAGGGAAATATAGCCGTGAGTATATGTATGTATGTTTAGAACAGACTTTCTGCTAAATTTAGTAATCCAGTAGATTGAGGTGAGGGCTAAAGGGCCAATCTTGATGCCTTAATAGCTTGATTTCTGGCGCTCAAAGCACTCCTGAGTTGTTTTGGCCCTATGAGCTGGTACAGAGTCCCGTTGAAACACAAATGGCCGTCCTCCAAAGAGTGTCTGGGGTAGATGTTTACTAAGATCTCACCACTTAACTTCCAAAAGTGGCTAAATAATTTTCGGATTCTGAAGCTCTGGCTACCGTTTTTAGAGATTTATAGATGTGTTATGTATGTTCATTGACTTCATATAGGTACATTTTTAATAATATTATATTAAGCTATAAGGTTTGTAGTATACAACAATTTCCCCGTATTGTAAAAGTATGTGATTAAGCTGGCGGTGTCACGGTAATAAATGAAACCTGTGTTTTATATTTTTGGTATTTATGTTTATATACTCGTATAGCGCCGTGTAGTGCCGGCTTAGAATATCACTACCCCGTCTCTACCGATGGGTGTACGTAAGAGGCGACTAACGGTATTGGGGCTTTTAACGGATTTTTGGGCGATGCGGTTTGAGACCCATCACCAACAACCTTTATTTTTACCATCTTTTTCCCACTGACATTTCCAAAAGTGGCTGAGGAATTTCTAATTCCTTAGCTCTGGCTACCCCTTCTAGGGATTTAGAGCCGTGAGTATATGTATGTATGTATGTATATAGCTAAACATTTATGTCATTGTAAATGTAATAATGACTTAAATAATCATTGTTTGATAAGCAATTTATTTACTAATCCGCTTAAACGTCCGAACAATCCTAGACATCAGTTAGTATAAAGACAAACCGAGTAAAACCAAATACAACAGCTAGTTCAATAACCACAGTTTAACAGCAAATTTCAGTACAAATAAGTTTGTCGCAAACTAGTGTATTATGAACTACTCACTCGCACGCAGACGCAGGCTAATAGCTACCAACTTAGACTAACTTCGAGTAACTTAGCCCCAAGTAGACTCAAGTTAGATAGAACTTAAGGATGGGGTCACACTTGGCGTTGGATTTACTGATTCATTTCTGAATCATTGCTTTGATGGCATAGTCAATGCATTCGCGATTAATAAGTAATAGATGATGGATGACAGTAAATTGGTGAAAGAGATATATAGAGCCAATGTGGAAGGTAATGTAAGTAGAGGACGACCTCGGAGGACACATTTGGATCAAATAGAAAATGTACTCAAAAAGGCAGGTGTCCGCAGTATGAAGAATAAAAGAGCATGTATGAAAAGATTGATGGATGTAAACGAAGCCAGAGAGGTTTGCCAGGATCGTACAAAGTGGCGATCGATAGTCTCTGCCTACCCCAATGGGAACTAACGGCGTGAGAATAGGTATGTATGTATGTAAGTATTAGAAAACACCGACAGCTAAGTACATCACTTTATTGACGGAGTTATTACGAAAATAAAAAGGTGTCTTGTTTTCAAATGGAGTACTAACGTTTTGCCAGCATTTACCTAAGTGGTTAGCCCTAGTTAATTATTATAATTATCATACATGAAGTAAGATATATACCTACCTTATTTTACGCTCATTATGTTGCCTGGTAATATGCAGAAGAAATTTGTATTTCTCATATGTTTTCAACAGTAACAGAATACAAACAAAGTATTAAAATTCGATCAATAAAAAACATTTTGCCATATACATATATTGAATTGCATGCATTTCAAAAACTTCTTATTGTTTACGAACATATGTCGCGGCCATATCGTAGATTTGAATACATCGTGAAATGATCGATCATTTCATGTAATAGTCACATTTCATGATGTGGCCAACTTAATTTGACCAGATCATAAAATCGTCAACGTTTAACGATTTGTCATCCACGCTTGGCCAAATCGTAGAAATAGGGTGACCTGTGAAATGCGATCCAAACTATACGGTTTTTTAACATATTGTTCAGTTTTTTCGTAATTTGCAAAGTACTCGAGAACCTTTTCATCGAAAACTCTTTTGTTATCACTTTCTTCCTCGCTTAATAAATAACGAATTATTAACTTTTTTACTGCGAAAAACAACACTTTTGCCAGCGGTCGCCATCTTGACACATAAACAAAGCGTTTTCAGCGCCTCTATTGGTATTTAATGTAACAACTTTACGATATGTTTAGTTTAGTTGCCCATATCGAGAAACGATTTCTTATCATTGATCTGCCCAAACCACATCACGATGTGGCCAATAAACAGTTGAACATTTCACGAAATACGACTACTTCATGAAATGATCGATCATTTTATGATGTGTTCAAATTTACGATATGGCCACGACACATACATAAATTCACGGCTATAAATCCTTAGTCGGATTTTAAAATGAGGCACTCCTTCGCCACTTTCCAAAGTTGAGTAGAAATAGATAGCAAAATAAGGATTTTTGTGGTAAGAGTCCAACCGAATCGCCTAAAAATAACTTAAAAAGTCTCAATACCCTCAGTCGCCTCTTACGAACACCCACGGAAAGAAATGGGGTAGTACTATTCTAAGCCAACACTACACACCTCATTGTTTACTGTACATATTTTATTAATACCATGGTGTCCCATGACCATGACTCCAAAGTAAGTATATAATAGTGGGTAGCTCTATATAACACGTAATCAAGTGAACACGGTTCGCTCCAACTTCCAACTGTATTTCAACATACATACATATCATCATGTAGTCCCGTTATCCCTCATCAGGGACATAGGGCCCGAAGAGGAGATCTCCACTTTTCTCGATTTTGTGCGGTAGCTTCCAGGTCCTTCCAGCTGAGTTCAGTTGATGCAGCCTCTTTTTCAACTGAGCGCCTCCAGGTGGTACGGGGGCGATCCGGCCTTCTTTTGCCATACGCTTGCCACTTTAACCCTTGTTTGGATAGATGAGTGACTGGTCTTCTCAGTACATGTCCAATCCAACGCCATTTTCTCATAAGGATCTCCTTATCGATGGGCTTTTGGTCAGTCAACTCCCACAGCCTTGCGTAAGTTATGGTTCGCGGCCAGAAGATGCCCAGAATGCGTCGTAAACATTTGTACACGAAGACCTGTAGCTTGCTGGTTATTTCATTTTTAACGAGCCATGTCTCGCGTCCGTACATACATACATATACCATAAGTTATAAATACCAAGATGGGGTACCCAGTGCTTAGGAATAAGACATTTCTCAGCCATTTTTGAAAGTTGAGTGGGAGAAAGATTGTAAATTAAATGTTTTTGGTGATGGATCTCCAATCGTATCACCCAATGAAAGCCTCAATACCCTCAGTCACCTTTTACGAAAACCCACGGGAAGAAATGGTGTAGTATTATTCTAAGCCAACACTACACACCTCATTGTTTACTATACATATTTTATTAATAATTAATACCATGGTGTCCCAGTATCCTAACTCCAAAGTAAGTACATATAATAGTGGGTAGCTCCATACAACACGTTATCAAGTGAACACGGATCGCTCCAACTTCCAACTGTATTTCAAAGCATCATTCATAGACGAGAACTAAGTACATAAGATCATATACCATGTATTAGTGAAGGGGTAGCCAAGTATTCAGAATGAGATATTCTGCAGCCAGCTTTGGAAGTTGAACGGGGATAAGATTGTACAATAAATGCTGTTGGTGATGAGACCCTAACAGCATCGCCTTTGTCCGCTCTAACAGTACTCTCACATTACTACTCCCGTAAAGATATACTGGCCAGCACACCCTGCTGTGTACATAGCTCGAAAAACATTTACATACCGCGATGTAGGAATATGAGTAAGACGCTGCTATGTGCGAGTGAGTCCGTTGTAGAGTGCACTCTAACAGTACTCCCACACCTTAAAATCACTTACATACCTATACTTACGGCTATAAATCCCTTAACGGGGTAGCCAGAGCTTTGGAATGAGAAATTCCTCAGCCACTTTTGGAAGTTGATTGGGGAGAAGATGGTAATAATGAATGTTTTTGGTGACGGGTCTCCAACCACATCGCCCAAAAAACCACTTAAAAAGCCCCTATACCCTTAGTCGCCTCTTACACATCACTTAAAACCTCCAATACCCAATACCCTAAATCTCATTTCACAAACACCCGTGAGAAGAAATAGGGTAGTTTTGGCTTTATGAAGGGGTGCGGCTGGAAAAACCTTATTATACAATCTTTTCCCAGTTGAACTCTCAAAAGCGATTGATAACTTCCTAATTTTCAGGCACTGGCTACCTATTACAGTCGTGACTGAATGCTTCATTAATTAAAATGTATTATGATTTGGTTATAATATAATCAAGCGGTAGCTCATTTATAGGTTTGTATGTAGCCTTAGATCCTTAAGTGGCTATTAACGATTTATAAAGAATAAATAAAGGAAAGAAAAATTTCGACACAGGCGGGAATCGAACCCGCGACCTCGGGTATACGCACCGACGCTCTATATACCCGAGGTCGCGGGTTCGATTTCCGCCTATGTCGAAATTTTTGTTTCCTTTATTTATTCTTTATATATTAGTAATAATCCCCACATGAGGATTTCATGAACAAAAAGATTTAAATTATTAACGATATAGTTGAATGATAACGGTAGCAAGTGACACTATAGTATGATAAACAAAAACATCTAAGTTAGAAAATCACACTACAAGTCTCTTGCTCCGATTTCTTTCTAACATACATACAATTTATATAGTCACGGCTATAAATATTTAGAAGGGGTAGCCAGAGCTTCGCAATAAGAAATTTCTCAGCCACTTTTGGAAGATGACTGGTGAAAAGATTGTTAATTAAAATTGTGTGGTGATGGGTCTCCAAACCCATCGCCCAATAATCACTTGAAGAGCCCCAATACCCTTAGTCGCCTCTTACGAATAACAACGGGAAAAAAATGGGTAGTGTTGTTCTAAGCCTAAGCTTTCTAACATGTCGTGTTTAGACTTAGACTAAAAATAGATCCACTTCCAAACAACATAGGCCCCATGTTAATACAGCAAAATAAAAAAGCAGAACCGAATAACATTAGGAGCAGGTTAATGTACAGCCGGCGACATAACGGAAGTTAATATTGAACTTTTCCGGGTTATAAGAGATTCCGGTGTGAGCGATAAACACTGTGAATGGCTTTACTTTGCCAACGAATGAGGAATTGTAAAATGTTCTGATGTCATGTTATACGTTGTTATTGGAAGGGAAGGAAACATACATTCATATAATCACGACCATAAATCCCAAAAAGGGTAGCCTGAGCTTCAGAGCTAGAAACTCTTGAGCTACATTTGGAAGTTGATAGTGGACATGATGGTAGAGATAAAGCGTCGTTGGTGATGGGTCTCCAACCGCATCGCCCAAAAACCACTTAAGAAGCCCCATACCCTTAGTCCTTATTTGTGAGAAAGTTTTAAATCAAAACCGTGCCGTATTGTGCCGGCTTAGAATAACACTACCCCATTTCTACCCGTGGGTGATCCTAAGAGGCGACTAAGGGTATAGGGGCTTTTTAGGTGATTTTTGGGCGATGTGGTTGGAGATCCGTCACCAAAAACGTTTATTATTATCATCTTTTCATTAATCAACCTCCAAAAGTGGCTGAGGAATTTATCATTCTAAATCTTGGCTACCCCGTTAAGGGATTTATAGCCGTAAGTATATGTATGTTTTAAACAACTTTGGTAGCTTTGTGGAAAGAGCAGAACCTCTGATGTTTGGTTAATTTTTAGTTTGTTAGCAATTAAAAAAATAATGTGGGCGAGTCGTTTTATTAGGCCTAGGTAAATTCATCTCTCTGGTCACTACAAGGACCAGATTATCAAGTGAAACACCAAATAATGTTTTACAAATAGAAAAAAACAAATCCAATGTGTGAAGAACATACATATAACATACATATGTATAAGATCAATAAAAGTGAGGGAAGCAAGAGAGATTTATCAATACCGTTAAATGTGATCGATAGTCTCTACCTATCCCAATAGAAACAAAGGGCGTGAGTATCAGTGTATAAGTAATTTCAGAAGAAATACTTTTCCCATCTTTCATATCATAAAGTTCTAATCCGGTTTTTTTCGAAAGGTTTGGTTGCTGTGATACCGTGATAGCCCAGTGGGTAGAACACTCGGTTATCGTGCAAACGACTAGTGTTCAAATCCTGGGTCGGGCCTACACCAATTTGTCTTTTCTAAAGTCATATGTGTGATTAATTTATCATGGTTGTTAACGGTGAGGGAAAACATCGTGAGGAAACCCACATGGCTGAGTTGTACTTAGTCATGTGACAGTGTATTCGTACAAAACGGCGATAGGCCTGCCCCCTATCACGTGAGTACACTGTCCATACAAAACGTGGGTACACTGAACACCGGGTGACAAAGTCACGTGATGTTCAGAAGTAGTACCTCTGCCAACCCCTTCGGGGATATTTGGCGTGAACGTTTATGTTTATGTTATGTTATGTTTGGTTGCTGCTAACCCTATGGCCTGTGCGTGTGTGTGTGTGTACATAAGCTTAATACATAAGGGAGGAGAAATGAGTTCTAACAAGGTGACCAAGCGGGAGGTTTATGTCATACAGTGTGCTATCGTGCTCTACGGGAGGCCGATGCCTGTGGCAGTCAAGGGAGGTTCTTACTTTAGCGGGCTATCACCTACACACTGAACGGCGGGCTTGTGTGCAAAGAACAGGCGAAATTGCTCCGACCGCGCCGCAGAACTGGTATTGCCCCTGCGGAGGTGTGTGATGGCTGTGAGGAGCCTGCTTTAGGGTTCTTCGATCTCGCCGGCGAGGTCGGTGTCTGGAGTGGTATGGTCTTTATCCGTGAATGTAAGTGCCCTCTGAGGTCTTTAGTTCGGGTGACCGGGTCGTCGTGATCCAAAAGAACGCTATGAGGGAAAGTTTCGAGTTGTTATCTGTAAGATTCATATACTAGCTGCTGTTTTTCGCATTTTATGCGCAGCAAAGTTCGACTTCGTGAAACAGATAGTTTTCCATACCTACCGAGTAGCAAAAACATAACTGAATTATACAGTGTTCTGTGATGATATGAGTTAAATGTTCAGATCACTGTTATTTTTTATCTTTTTGCGAAAGTCCCATAAAAATACCATTAGTTTAGGCGTAATTAAGCTTCAAACATACAAACACATTCACTAAGATATATAATATAAGGAGATCTTTATAAACTGATGTTTATTCCAGGGTAGAGATATTTGGTGTGTTGTGTCGCCTTAGAATAGCACTACCCCATTTCTTCCGGTGGGTGTACGTAAGAGGCGACTAACGGTATTGGGGCATTTAAGGGATTTTTGGGCGATGCGGTTGGAGACCCATCACTAACAACCTTTATTTTACCATCTTTTCCTCACTTAACTTTCCAACGTGGCTGAGGAATTTCTTATTCCGAAGCTCTGGCTACTCCTTCTAGGGATTTATAGCCGTGAGTATATGTATGTATGTAGAAATTTGGTTAGAGTTCTGAAAGTAGATAAAAGTTACAGAATGTATTAATTATTTTGAATTTTCTTAAAACTTTTTAGTTTCATTTGTGACTCCCTCGTTCTGATATAACATAGTCTTGAAAATAAATTGAAAATATAGCAATGCATTACTTCAAAACAGCCATAAATAACTTACAATACATAGTTGCCCAATAAAACACTTAAACAGTAAAAAGCAGACCTCTGCTAAATTAGCATATCTCTGCAGAACTCGCGACGGAAACTTTGGCAATAAGAAGCAGCTGCTCACATCCAGAAGTCTGGATGTGGCCGAGACAGCTCCGAGATACCAGTTATTACTAGTTCCAACCAGTATTTAGTCGTGCGTTTCTTCTTGCCTTGTGTTTCACGTTGTTGAACTTTGTTTTCGTAAATGTAGGTCGACTTGGTTCTAGTTTTATTTATTTATTTTTATTTTATTAGGGATAACAACAGCACATAAACATATAAGTTACAATTAGATAAATACAAAGAAAAAGCCAATAACAGACATCCACAGAAGATACAAAAAACAGTAGTACGTACAGATATGTAAGAAAAGTTGTAACGTAAAATGTGTAGAATGATTGATTTGTGTTATATATGGTATATATATATATATATATATATATATATATATATATATGTCGCAGGAAAATCGTCAAACTCGTTAACTTATAAGTTTCCTAGGAAACTTGTAAGTTGACGGAAATCCGTCAAACAGCAAACGAATTTACATCTTACCTGATAGGTTTTAGGAAACTTGTAAAATAACGAACTCACGTCAGGAAATTTGTAAGTGGGGATCATTTTTGACAAGTTTCCGAGTTTTGAATTTATACTTTAGAAAATTTGTAAGCCTCCTAATGGCTGGTAGTGAAATTGTTAATAGAACCAGTTACTTATGATGATTGGTTAAAAAGTGAGTTGAGTAAAGAAAAAAACATGAATTTAAAGTAATGACAATGTTTTGATATTTTCAAATATAAATGAGGAACTGGACTAAGAAGGCATTTCTGGCCGTTAGTCTTACGTAATAATAAACGAAAACTACGAATAATTTATTACGATGACGGATTTTTACACTAGTTTTCATTCGTTAATCAATCAACCTTCTGACGTGCTCTTCATACACTCACATCACCGTAGCGAATTACTTCAAAAATCAGATGGTGGCGCTGGGTATGAAGCCACTTCACCTAACAATCACTTAAAAAGCCTTTGGTTTCCTCTTAGGACAACCGCGGGATAAAATATTATGAATGCAGTAAAATTTGTAAGAGTTTAAAATCTTACAAGCATCGGTTAAGAATAGAACTAACATATTTCTGGCGGTAACCTATAACAATGGATGTCATTGGAGGCGATGCGGTGGGAGACCTATCGCCAATAATGTTTACATTACAATACAATCTTTTCCAATTTAACTTCCAAAAGTAGCTAAGAAATTTCTTATTACGACGGTCAGGCTACCCACCCTTTCTATATATTGCCGCGAGTATATCGGTATAAAAACGCGCTTTAAAATAAAGATCTAGAAGGTTATCATACTATATAACTATAAAGTATCACGATGTATACTTAAACAATTTATATTTCATAAATACTCTTAAAACATT
>OY755182.1:742500-830165 GCA_963576735.1 Bedellia somnulentella | reverse complement strand
ATCAGGTGATGATTAGGGATCGATACTGATGCCAAAAATGCAATCAGTAAAATTTTTGTCTGTCTGTCTGTCTGTCGGTTTGTATGTTCCTTATGGAAACAAAAACTACTCGACGGATTCTAACGAAACTTGGTGCAATTATTCTTCATACACCTGCGCAGGTTTTTGTATACTTTCAAGCAGAGTAGTAAAGGGGAATTTTGGGTAATTTTGGGAAAAAGGGAGAAGTTACTCCATTTTTTAAGCTTCCGTCGCGTGTGCAGCCTCAATGGTTAAACTTACATAGAAATCATGTGTGACGGAAATATTCTTCATAAAATTATCTAAAAAAAAATCTTCAGCAGTTTATGTCTATCTTTTACGGTTGGCTCACAATAACACGTGTAATTCCTGATAGCTTAGCAGTTCGGATCATTCTGATTATATTTGTTTACTCTTACGTTTGTAAACGTCTCACTCATCCTAAATTTAAAAAACGTGACATTATTACCTATTCAATTAAAAAAAGAATCATAGAAATCGGTAGACAAACACCGAAATTATACATAAAATAAGCCATCGCGCCCGTGATCAAAACCAAATCTTTACTAATTTACATATAACATACTAGATGGCGCGAGTAGTTGCATCCTAAATCACGTAATGATTTTTATATATTATTGAATACTTCATAGCGTTTTATTTAAAAATTTGCTATTAAACGGAAATACTGAACCGTTCATCAAAGCGCATTTTAAATCACCAAACTACACTGTTTAGGGAGTGCTATAAATTTAATAAATTGAAAACATTGCGCTGAATTTCACAATGCTTGAGCAGTGACTGAAGAAAGAAACCCCAGATATTTAAAAAACAACGCTACCCGTGCGAAGCTGGGACGATCCTCTAGTTAATAATAAAATAAATATAATTTATTTTCAGACCAGATATCCATAGATTGTTAGTAGTATGACACTCAAATAAATTATGTTAGTAATAGTACAAAAATAAATATATCATTATCAAACATACTTGGAATCTGATGCCAACTCCCCCAGTAGACTGGCTCACCGAACCAGGGCAATTCTCGCAAGTTCGATATCATTACTAGAATAGAAATTATATCAATTGTTCAATGTCGTGTGCAAAATATCACAAAGTGAAATATATTTCTATTCATAGATTGAAACTGTATTCTCGCACACGGTAGTATTTTTTCCTTAGACATTAAAGAATGAAGACCGAAATAAATGATCCTAGCGAATGAATTGAATGAAAGGTCAGTAAAACTGTCATCTTAGTTATGAAAAGGATATCTGTCAATATTTACATATGTTTTTGTTTGTTTAAATTTTCCTCTAACGGCACTTTGCCGGTAACTAGCAAAGTCTGGATTCCCAACTGGACCATCCGGCAACCGGATTTAGTTTTTGAACTTTTATGATGCTAAAATAATATATTTTTTATAATTTAATGATATAATTAACGTTGATCCACGTAGACTTCATTTACAACTTCTAAGACTATAAAATGTAGGTAAATATATTAAATGGATCATAGATCAATGATCCATTTAATATATTTACCTACATTTTAATTTTCTTTCTATATTAAAACAAAATTTGAAAACAAAATGGCTACCGTTCGCACGACATCTTCAAATATCATATCGTCTGATCGTGACCACACGATATCATCCTTTGATATATATCATCATATCGACTGGTTTTCAATAGAAAAATATCGATCGGATGAAGTGAGAATAGCTCAAGTCAAATATCGATCGTAAAATATCACAAAAGTGATAAATATCGAAAGTGATATACTATCTACCGTGCGAGAATTGCTTCCCTGCAACATGTAGCTCGGTGATTCTGTCAACCAGGACTGAATCAAGTCTGTCACCCACCATGTTCTTGTTGCTTTTTTTCTTTTTACGGACAAATTATACGCAGATCAACTTAGCCCTAAACTAAGTAAGACTTGTATTATGGGATACTAACTGGACGATATATTTTATATTATATAATACACATATAAATAACATCCAAGACTGAGAAACAATCATTTCTGCTCTTCACACAAATGTTGCTCTCAGCGGGGATCGAATCCGCAACCTCCGGAGCAAGAAGCTAGTCACCTAACCACTCGACCACGGATGTCGTCAACAGACTCTTTAAGCTCCGCTGCGCCCTGCTCATCAGTGAGGCAACTTTCTGCCCCATTAGCGCATAAAAGTTATCCACGTTGGCATCGGCAAACACATCAGAGGCAATACAATAGCGTGGCAACCGGAACAGTGTCCTGAACATGTTGTATTGAACGCGCAGGGCATTGTGGGACTTCTGTGTAAAAAAAATGGAACCGACTTCACAACAATTGAAAGATAGCTAATTTCTAACTAAATATAAATATAAATCCACAATATGTACATGAAAAGCATAACACAAAACAAAATAGAACAAAAAATTACTACAACATACAATCAAACCTCCATTTTCAAGTCGGTTGAAAACAAGAGTAAATTTGTTGTTCCACTTATTCTTGTTCCATTTTTTTCCCCCAAGACTGGCATGTAAATATTTAGAAACAAATTTCAACAATCAGAGCAAATATTTATATCACTGCCTCACTCATTTGCCTTTAAGAGTATCCTTTAATTCATTATCATTATGTTCAATATAAGTCCTATATGTTTCGTACACAACCAATAAATAGTATATTTTTAACTACAAGTACATTTGATGTTCTTCCGGCATCGAAGCATTAAGGCCGTGCATATTTGAATTATTGGGGTCAACATTGCTTGAAACTTTCCCCACTTCGGGTAAACTTCTTAATTACAATTTCGATGGTCGTCCGACAATGATTAATGAGTTATGGCCACCATTTTGTTTTGTTTACGTCAAAACTCGAAATATAAATAGATTTAACGATTTTGTGATTATTGCGCGATACATCTGGCTGATAACCCGGAAATTTTGTGGTAATGTTTGTTAGATTAAATATAAATCATAAAACTAGGGAATAAAAATAAAAAAATGAATGTAGTGCCGGCTTAGAATGTCGCTACCCCTTCCTATCCACGGGTGTCGTAAAAAGCGACTAAGGGTATTGGGGCTTTTTATTGGATTTTTGGGCGATGCGGTTGGAGACCCATCACCAAAAACCTTTATTTTACAATCTTTTCCCCACAACTTCTAAAAGTGGCTGAGGAATTTATAATTCCTTGGCTCGGGCTACCCCTCTAGGGAATAACAGCCGTGAGTATATGTATGTATATATGTAAAAATAAATAAATAATAAATATACACGGACATATAATACACAGATCAAGTTAGTCCTAGACTTGCTAAGACTTGTATTATGCGATACTAATACTTACTCAAAGATATATCTACTCGTAATATTAAATAATACACATATGAATAACACCCAAGACTAACGCCCGATTTCTGAATTGAGTATTCCAGCTGAGAACAACTTAAGTATCGTTCTGTCGCATTGAAATCTTAACAACTGAATGAGACAAAACGATACTTAAGCAAACGAACATCAAGCGAATAAACACTTTAGTTACACATACAACAAATATACAATCTGTACTAAAACCCATTCCGTCTATATGAATTTATGCGTTATTAAACAGAATATAGTCACACAACTTTCATTGCATTTGAAAATTTAAAGTTTCATTCGTAAACTTCTATTTGTTTGGCAAACCAATATATATTAATATGTCAAACGCCTTTAATCTCTATGCCATTAGGAAAATGCTATAAAAATCACGTAAATTCGACGAATTCCGAGTTTTCTTTCTCACAATATTTACACACCTCGTCACAGTGTAGGCTGCTTCCATTTACATCAGAAACGATGGGGTCTAAAAAAGTCACCTTCACTGTAATTAAAGCGAAAACGAAATATACAATTTAAATTTTAGTTTATATGAAAGAAATCGTTTTTTTATTTATAAGAAAATACATAACATAAACGTTCACGCCGAATATCCCCGAAGTGGTTGGCAGATGTACTTCTTAACATCACGTGACGAGAGTACCCACGTTTGGCTTTGACAGTGTACTCACGTGATAGGGGGCAGGCCTATCGCCGTTTTATACGAATACACTGTCACATGACTGAATACAACTTAGCCATGTGGGTTTCCTCACGATGTTTTCCCTCACCGTTAACAGCCATGACAAAATTAAGCACGCATATATGTCTTTACAAAAGACAAATTGCCCGACCCGGGGTTTGTTCTACCCACTGATCTATCACGGTTGCTTTCATTTCATTTCATTCATAATAAGATCTGCAAGAAATTTGCCTAATTGGGAGGAGGGACACTTTCAATTTCAAATCAAAGGAATAAGGTTTGTTGCCATTTATGTTTACCATATTGATAATAATGCAACTTTTGTTTAAGAGCAAAAGAGATTTGTCAGGATCTTAAACAGTGATGATCTATAGTCTCTGCCTACCCTAATGGGAACAACGGGTGCGAGTATAAGTAACAATATTCGAAATATTTCTGTAATATTACGTCCTCGAATCATTAATTTCATTGTTTTTAGAGAAGTGCTTATTAAATAGGTCTCAATGAATCACCAAAAAGATGATTCCCTACAAACGGCCATATTACCGTTGTTAACCAGAATTTCAGTGCAAACACGGCGAAGGAGCGTCACGTCACGTCCAAGGAAGTGGTTAACTCGAAGGAAAAACGAGGATAAACATAGGATTTCACAAATTTGCAGTAAATAACTGTATTTACCTACACTCACGGCTATCAGCCTTTCAAGGGGTAACTTGAGGTTCGTATTAGATAATGCCTCAACCTATTTGAGAAAATCAGAGAGGGAAAATGTACAAATAAAGGATATTTAGAGACGATTACTAATAAATTAAGGATAAATAAAGGGAAGAAAAATTTCGCCACTTTCGATCCCCGCCAGTGTCGAAACACGAGGGCGGGTCAATAAGTCCGTGACTTTTGGAATAAGATTTTTTGATAAAAAATTATTTTATTTTTCAACGTAGTCTCCCTTGAGCTCTATACACTTTGCCCAACGCTTCTCCAATTTTTTTATACCTTCCAAAAAATTTATTTGTCGAAGTCCTCAAAATAGGCCTTTGTTTGCGAGATGACTTCATCATTGGAGTCAAATCTTTTTCCACCTAGCCATTTCTTCAGGTTTGGGAACAAGAAGTAGTCGCTCGGAGCCAAATCTGGAGAATAGGGCGGATGAGGGAGCAATTCATAGCCCAATTCATGGATTTTTGCCATGGCAACTGCACATGTGTGCACCCTTGCATTGTCTTGGTGGAAAAGAACTTTTTTCTTGGCCAAATGAGGTCGGTTTTTTTTCAAATCGTCATTGAATCAGTCCAATAAGTTGGCATAATATTACCCATTGATTGTTCGTCCCTTTTGTAGGTAGTCAATGTGGATTATCCCGCGTGCATCGCAAAAAACAGTCGCCATAACTTTATTGGCTGACTAACCCACCTTGGCCTTCTTTGGCGCCGATTCACCCTTAGAAACCCACTGTTTTGACTGTTGTTTGGTCTCTAGTGTGTTGTGATGGATCCATGTTTCGTCCACGGTTACAAAACGGCGCAAAAACTCCTCCACATTGTGATTAAACAACGCCAAACCTTCCTGTGACTGTGAGCAAACGTGGCACCCATCTCGCGGAAAGCTTTCTCATGCCGAAGTGATCATTCAAAATTGAAACCACTGAGCCATGCGAGATCCCTACGGCTTCCACAATCTCTCGCACTTTCAATCTTCGGTCGGCCAACACCATATCGAATTTTTTCGATTGTTTCAGGTGTAGAGACCTCAACTGGGCGTCCAGGACGTTCGGCATCTTCAGTGCTTGTACGGCCACAACGAAATTAAGTAAACCTCTTTTTTACCATTGAAATCGATGGTGCAGAGTCCCCATAGTATTTAGCAAGCTTTTTCGCAAGAAATAATGCTTAATAAGCACACGAAATAATTTTTTTTCCATTTACTCCTCAAATTTGTGAGTAGTCTGATAAAAATAGCTGCCAAATACAAACTAACTGACGCAGCAAGTTAAAATTTAGACATGAGTCAACTGAAAGATTCCTGTTCACAGGAGCAGTGTTGCTGTTTCAGTAAAGAGGTCAGAAATTCAAATAGTCACGGACTTATTGACCCGCCCTCGTAATCCCCACATGAGGTTTTCATGAACAATAAGATTCAAAGTATGTGATAGTTAGGCGGTCTTAACATTTGCATTCTATCTGAAAAGGTAGACAAGTGGCCTTCCGAATTTGTAAAAAAATCGGAGGTAGGGAACGCAAACACTACTTAAAAGTGTAAAAGAAACAAAGGATAGAAGAATTTCAATTTCATTTCGCACTGGTAGCCATTGACACCGTAGTCAATTATTGACAGAGCGACGGGGGCGTATACCCAAGGTCGCGGGTTCGGTCCCCGCCAGTGTCGAATTTTTTCTTTCCTTTATTTATTGGTAATAATCCCCATATAAGGTTTTCATGCTCAAAAAGATTCAAATTATTTAGAGATGAGTTTTCAACCCATTTCCATATAATCACTTCATAATCTAGGTCGCGTATAAAACTCACGAGAAGAGATGGGATAGTATAGTACATATAATAAATTGGGAACTCATGGCTCCAAAAACTTGTCATTATTTAACACCATTTATGTAGTCGTAAATGTGGCTCTTATATAGCTGCTATCTCTTCTTTACGTAGTTCTTCTTTCTTTAGGTTGAGGGAAAATATTTCTACCAGACGTTCGTGATACCTTTTGCTATTCTTTAACTCTGCTTACATCTAAAAGAAATAAAAAAAGTTCTAAGAGTCGGAGTTCGAATCCCAATTAACCTTAAAATTCAACTGAAATATTTAGCAGGAAAACAAATTACATGTCCCAAAACTTTGGTTATATTAACGCCATCTGTTGGCGCGAACCCAAACATCAAAAGTGTAATGACTGGAGCCGCTCTGAAAAATATGTCTTATTTTTATGCCTAAACTTTTTAATGAGGCAATTAGGAAGCAGATGTTGTTTGTTTTTAAATTAAAGTGTTGGAATGAACACAAGAGAGAGGTTGTTAATAAATTATAAACAAATAAAATAAATTATTTATACTTAGGCATACATATAATACATACTATAAGTGCCAGCCAGGAATAAAGGGTAAAGAAACATAATGTATTTTAATAGCTTTGATGAGACGACATATCATAGATGTCAAGTCATATGGGGCAACTTAAATCGCATTTATTAAGCCAATTTTTGGGTCATGATATGGTTATTGGTCATAGGGTTTTTTAAAAATTAAAAAAAATACTGCATTATTGACTATTATCGAAGAAAGGATTAAAATTTGCAATACTACTTAAGCTGGCCTGGGTCTCCTAATAAGCTGCAAGGTTTTTTTTAATATTATTAAAGTGAAATACGAGTATTATGCTGGGCCGTGTAGTGTCGGCTTAGAATAACACTACCCCATTTCTACCCGTGGGTGATCGTAAGAGGCGACTAAGGGTATAGGGGCTTATTAATTGATTTTTGGGCGATGTGGTTGGAGACCCGTCACCAAAAACATTTATTATTACCATCTTTTCCCCAATCAACTTCCAAAAGTGGCTGAGGAATTTTTCATTCCAAAGCTCTGGCTACTCCGTTAAGGGATTTATAGCCGTGAGTATATGTATGTATATTTTTACTAAACATAAGGCAACCGAGAACATTTATGCGTTTATTTTACTTAATGTTTGGTTTGTTTGTTAATATTAAGAGGTGACGAGGATATTATTAAGAGAGTTTGGGTCGATGTGGTGAAACCCATCAAAAATAATACTTTATTCTACAATACTTTCCCTACTTGGAAGTTGTGTATGGAAATTTTAATTTAAAGGTTGTTGGTGATGGGTCTCCAACCACATCGCTTAAAAAAGCCCTAATACCCTTAGTTGCCTCTTACGAACACTAACAGGTAGAAATAAGCTGACACTATAAAAAATATACTAGATCAGTGCATACCAAAAATTAAATGTAAACTTTACAATCAACGAAACCAAACATGGTTATCTTTCGGCATAAAAAAATCATGCCAACACAAAAGACTTCTCAGAATCCTGAAGTCCCAAACAAAAAGCACAATAATAAAAGAACATTATAGAAAATACGCAAAAATATTAAAAAATATCATCATAAAGGCCAGAAAGCTGGACTTTAAAACTAGATTGGCAAACTCAAATAACATTATAAAAACCATTTGGCAAATAGTAAAAGAAACAACAAACAAACTACGTAGCACTAGTAAAACTGATATTGAATTGCAGGAAAACAATAACACTATTACAGAACCTCAAAAAATTGCTAACACTTTCAACAATTATTTTATTTCAGTAGGGGAAAGCTCATGCAAATCCATGCCATCTGGACGGTCAGTAATATCGCCCCTTGAAAACTCGTTTTACCTTTATCCTGTTACCGAAAGAGAAATATTTAAAATAATTAAAAAGTTAAAAAACAAAAATAGCGCAGGTTTTGACAATCTCCCCACTTCTTTAGTAAAAAAATGTACACAATATCTTGTAGAGCCATTAACATTCCTCATTAATCAGTCATTTAAAGAAGGCTGTTTTCCCGAACGCTTGAAAAAATCAATCATTAGACCACTACATAAAAAAGGATCGAAGAAGAATACAGATAACTATCGCCCGATTGCCCTCTTGTCCTCATTTGCAAAAATATTTGAAACTGCCATGTATAACCGATTATATTCGTTTTGTGAAAAATTCTCAATTTTCGATGATAGTCAGTACGGTTTCAGAAAGAGCAGGTCAACAACATCAGCTGTATTTGAATATATTAATAATGTTCTTGGCACAATTAATGAGAAAAAGCATGCAGTTGGCATTGTGCTGGACTTGAGCAAAGCTTATGATCGCGTACTGTACAAAATAATGCTTATGAAACTTTCGGGTATAGGTGTACGAGGAACGGCCTTAAAATGGTTCGAATCCTATCTAGAAAACCGCACGCAACACGTAGAATTCGAGCATTATAACTTCTCATCGGGAGAAGTTTCTAAAGTCAAATCAGACACAGTAGCCGTACTGAGATCCATTCCACAAGGAAGCTCTATAGGATGTTTGCTGTTTTCGTTGTATATAAATAACCTCCCTAAAGTAATTGAATACTCCAGCACCCTCTTCGCCGACGACACCTCGGTTCTTATTCCCACCAGTGATAGCCTCACATTAACCAACCAACTCAACTCTACATTTGACACCATTGTAAACTGGCTCGAAGATCACAATCTAGTTCTTAATTTCAACAAAACAAAATTGATTCAATTTCATCCGTACCAAAGAACACCATTAAAAATAGATTTCACCTTTAACAATATCAAAATTGAATGCGTAGACTCATATTGCCTGTTAGGAATCGACATAGATAGCAACCTAAACTGGAAACAGCAGATCGGTAACTTAAGTAAGAAGTTATCTAGTTTTACCTACGCCTTGTACGAAATTAAAACAAATACAGATCTAGCTACGGCGAAGAAGGCTTATTATGCGTATGCCCACTCCAGGCTTCAATATGATACATACATACATAGAATTTTTGTCCTGCAAAAAAAATGTGTAAGAATACTTGCACATATAGATCAAGAGACCAGCTGCCGATCATACTTTAAAAGCCTAAAAATTCTGACGCTCACTTCGATCTATATACTTGAGTGCTCACTGTTCGTGCGGAAAAACCAACATCTGTTCCGCAATCGAGAGCGGCCCGCAAACCTCCGACCGCGCACGAGACTCGCCGCGATAGACACACGTCTAGAGCTAATAGCGTCGGGCCCCTATAACATGTGTGTTAAGATATATAACAAATTACCACCCACAATAAAATGCATTGACATTTTCCCTAAATTCAAAATCCATTTAAAAAAATTCCTCATTACTAATACGTTTTATGACTTGCAAGAGTTTTTCACGCATTCTCCTTAATTGTTTTTTTTTATTAACTACTCTATATAATCTAATAAAATTTAATTTGTGTTTGTAAATGTGCTATTGTTTTAACTCAATTAATAAATAATTTAATGCTGTATAATTTGTGTAAATGTAATAATAATTTAACTTGATCGTGATTTAATAAATAATTTAATGTTGTATATAAATTGTGAATAATTGTTAATAATGTAATAGTAATTAATTAGGTATTTAAAAATTGATAAGTTGTTGCAATGCCCTAGCAGGGCGCATGTTTGATACTCTATATAATTTAAAACACCATTGTACATACAACATGTGGCAAATAAATTCTGATTCTGATTCTGATACTACACAGCCATTGAGAAGCGACATATAATATCAAATCGAACCCCAAGTACCTTAAATTTGTGTTTATTCGTTCGTTCTATTTCAACATTCTTGACTGAGAAAGTTCCAAGACATATCTTCACGACAAAAGTTGACAATTTCTCAGAAACACTTAAATCTCTCTGCAGCTTAGCTTGAGGCAACTTATGAGTAACTGCTTTGATAACAGTTTGTTGTTTTGAGAGCAAAAGTTGCTGTGATTTTTATTTCGTATAATTTTATTTTCTTTTTCATATAGATTAGGCTACGAAAAGTAAAAAAAAAACTGTCTTGATATAGTTTTCTCTAGGTCAAGCTATAGTTCTTAATTAACATACAAACATATGCTCACGGCTATAAATCCCTTAACGGGGTAGCCAGAGCTTTGGAATGAGAAATTCCTCAGCCACTTTTAGAAGTTGATTTGGGAAAAGATGGTAATAATAAATGTTTTTGGTGACGGGTCTCCAACAACATCGCCACAAAATCACTTTTTTTAATTAAGTTCTTCTATATTGCGTGCCATTCCAATTCTTCTGATATTTTAAAGTCATTTGATTTATATTTGATTACACACATACATATTTACGGTTACCGACGGTTTAACGTGCCCTTCGAAGCACGGAATCATCTTCATCTAAATAATCAGGTGATTCAAGCCTGCAATATCCTTCCAAACGGGGTGAAATCCTACAAATTAAATTTTTAAGTTTACAACCCCCGGGGATCGAACCTGAGACCTCCGTACTTGAAGCCAAGCGCTTAACCGCGAGACCAAGGAGGCAGTTATATTTTATATTATTATAGTCATTTGTTTATTTATGCAACCGTGATAGCCCAGTGGGTAGAACACTCGGTTATCGTGCAAACGACTAGTGTTCAAAGCCTGGGTCGGGCCTACACCAATTTTTCTTTTCTAAAGACATATGTGTGGTTAATTTATCATGGTTGTTAACGGTGAGGGAAAACATCGTGAGGAAACCCACATGGCTGAGTTGTACTTAGTCATGTGACAGGGTATTCGTACAAAACGGCGATAGGCCTGCCCCCTATCACGTGAGTACACTGTCCATGCGAAACGTGGGTACTCTGAACACCAGGTGACAAAGTCACGTGATGTTCAGAAGTATTAGTATCTCTGCCAACCCCTTCGGGGATATTCGGCGTGAACGTTTATGTTATGTTATGTTATGTTATTATGTTATGTTTTTTTATTTGTTAGTGATTTGAAAATACCGAAAAGTGTGAGCATATGTTATGTGTGAAAAATTTCACCAATAAGCATACAAAGTTTGTACTTAAAATCTGTATATAAAATAAACCTTTCGGTTTAAATTCAGTAAGCTTCAAGAACAGTGAGAGGTCGACACAAAGCATAGGCTATATGTCAGGGGATTGCCCGGGACACCGACAGATGTGTTCCGGGATTCTCAAGTATATTGCGACGGTTGTGAGACACTGAATTGTACTTTAAGTGATTTATAAAGAATAATAGAAAATGGGGTCAAATAACCATTAAATATACAAACATACATATTAAATGACGGTTATAAATCCCAATTAAAGAATAGCCCAAACTTCGTTACAAAAAAATATATTGGGTATTTTTTTGGAGATGAGTACCTCTTACGACCACCCACGGGAAGAAATGGGGTAGCGCTATTTTAAGCCGCACAATTCAACTGCACAGAAAACACTAAGCTTATAAATACCTACACTTAAATCCCAAAAGAGGTCGCCGTGTAGTGTCGGCTTAGAATAACACTACCCCATTTCTACCCGTGGGTGATCGTAAGAGGCGACTAAGGGTATAGAGGCTTTTTAAGTGATTTTTGGGCGATGTGGTTGGAGTCCCGTCACCAAAAACATTTATTATCTTTCTTTATTATTCTTTTATCCATCTTTTCCCCAATCAACTTCAAAAAGTGGCTGAGGAATTTCTCATTCCAAAGCTCTGGCTACCCCGTTAAGGGATTTATAACCGTGAGTATATGTATGTATGTATGTAGGTAGTCAGAATCAGACACTTGAAATTCGGGAGTAAGAAGATAGTAAAATAAAGATCTTTTGTGATGGGTCTACAGCTACATTAAAAACAATGATTTAAAAAGTTACGTTATGTAAATAACTAACGGTAATGTTAGTTTCTATATAACCAACAGGAAGAGATGGAGTAGCGCTATTAATATATGGGATGCTGTCTATACATGACTTCAAAAGGCATTGTAAAATAGAATAAGATTAACCCTTTTAAAATTAGCCCTTTTTAATTAAATTGGGCTTTCTACTGGAAGTAACAAGGTTTTAGTAACAAAAGATAACAAATTCTTACATTAAAAGGAAACTTAAAACAAACAACAAAATAATAATTTATACTTATAATAAATCTGTAGAGAGGTCAATTCTGTACATTAAATATATTTTCAAAATAACCATCAAGGCGTGATTAGTGATCGATATTGATGCCAAAAATGCAATCAGTAAAATTATTGTCTGTCTGTCTGTCGGTTTGTATGTTCCTTATGGAAACAAAAACACTCCACGGATTTTAATGAAACTAGGTAGAATTATTTTTTATACTCCTGGGCAGGTTATTGTATACTTTTAAGCAGTGTAGTGAAGGGGAATTTTGGGAAAATGGGAGTAGTAACTCCATTTTTTAAGCTTCCGTCGCTCGTGCAGCCTTAATGGTTAAAGTTACATAAAAATCATGTATGGATTAAATATTCCACATAAAATTGTTTAAAAGTAACTAAAAGATAAATAAAGGAAAGAAAATTTTCGACACTGGCGGGGTTCGAACCCGCGACCTCGGGTATACGCCCCCGTCGCTCTGCCAATTGAGCTACAGTGTCAATGGCTTCCAATGCGAAATTCTTCTATCTTTTGTTTGTTTTATACTTTGTAAGTAGTGTTTCCTTCAACAGCATATATCTATCTTTTATGGTTGACTCACAATAACACGTGTAACTTTTGATAGCTTAGCAGTTCGGAGCATTGTGATTATGTTTGTTTACCCTCACGTTTATAATGCTTTCATTCATCTTTTTTAAAAAAAGTTTACATTATTACCTATTCAATAAAAAAAGAATAATAGAAATATCTTTAGAAATACCAAACTTATACATGAAATAAGCCATCGCGCCCTGTCGTCGCACGTGAATACTGAATCATGCTATAAGGATTATTTTTGTGTAAAGGTTGCGCGGGCAAAAGATAGCCGTGACTCACGGCCCGTGAGTATATGTATAATTTATGCAAAGATTGTAACTCTGATCTTTGTTTGCAAGGGTTTATTTTCGGAGATACTGAACCGTTCATAAAAGCGATTTCACAATCACAAAGCTACACTATTCAGGAGTCAGGAGTGCTAAAAGTTGCGCTAAATTTCACAAAGGTTGAGCAGTGATCGCAGAAACCTCAGATATTTTTAAAACTACACTATCCGTGCGAAGCTGGGCCGATCCACTAGTTAAACATAATATTCTAACATACATACATATACTCACGGCTATATTTCCCTAGAAGGGGTAGCCAGAGCTAAGGAATTATAAATTACTCAGCCACTTTTGGAAGTTGAGTGGGGAAAAGATGGTAAAAATAAAGGTTTTTGGTGATGGGTCTCGCATCGCCCAAAAATCCAATGAAAAGCCCCAATACCCTTAGTCGCCTCTTGCGACACCCGTGGGTAGAAAGGGGTAGCGACATTCTAAGCCGGCACTACGCGGCAATATTCTAACAATTTAACAATAGGTGCTAGAATAAAGCCCAAAACGGTACAAGTTAAAAAGTTTGAATGGATTATAATCTCAAGAATTTGCAAGTTTGTAACTTTTTTTTGAAAGTTTTCAAATGGCTTTCACTTTTACAGACCTTTTTTATAATTGTTTTATTGGTATTGTTACGACATCTGTTCGCAAGTAGGAGATAGGATTTGCCACTACTAGATAACAGATGGCGTTACTAGTATTTTAATAAGTAAGAAAAGGAATTACTAGATGTTTCTCGAATATCGACTTTTCGAGAATGTGGTACTAGAACTTTCTGTAATATTCGCGTATTTGAGATTGGCATATATAAAGAGCGACGCGTGCTACGGAGTTATTCGAGTGCGAAGAACTAAAGCGAGAACAAGCGAAATACTAGAGCGAAGAAATTAAATACGACAGTGCAGTGATATACGGATTACGGGAATAAGCTTAACGGTGTGGACAGTGTTACTATAACGGAGTAAATTAGTGTTGTTAATTAGTGCGAGTATCGATAGTTAATTATCGATAGTGTTTGTTGTGTTGTGTAAAGTGCGTTATTGGTCAATAAATATAATTACACCTTATTGCACGAAAGTGTGACTGGTATTTATCAAATTAAGAACCCGGTACGTAACAATTGGTGACAGAAGTGGATTTGAAGATGCCAGTTATGCCGAAGGAAGACGGAAGAGAGGGTATGAAGACGCGCGCTCAGAAAGCCGCAGAGGGTGAACAGCTGTCGGAAATGAGGTCATCGGTCACGAACCCTCGGAGTGACATTCCAGAGGAGACGTCCGCGGTGACTAACGCGCCGTCTACATCAACGGCGCCGGCGGCCGCAACTAATACTGACTTGGCGATGATAGTTGAAATGTTGAAAAACATACATTCGGAGGTACAGGGTGTTAAACAAGAAGTTCGTGAGTTGCGCGAGGAACAGCAAACTAAGTTCTCACAAGTTCTCACTGCGGTCAATGAAGTCAGTGGTCGGGTGGTTACTGTGGAAAAAGACGTAGAGCAGATGAAGGAGCAGGTAACCACTATTGAGAAAGATATCGATGACATGAAGACCGACTTCCGCGGAATGGAGAAAAGGGTTCTGCAGCTTGAATCACGACCGGTCAAGGTTGTCTCCGGTGAGAATGTAGTAGCTGTCCATGGTCCTCGTGTGAAGGTTCCTCCCTACGACGGAACAACATCCTGGTCGGCGTATAGTCATCAGTTCCAGACTGTTGCGGCTGCCAATGGTTGGACTGATGAACAGTGTTTGACTGCACTGACGGTGGCGCTCCGAGGTCAAGCACTGTCAGTAATAGAGGCGCTGCCGACTCCGAGTGGTGGTTTCAAGGACCTGCTGGATGCGTTGGAGTCTCGCTATGGAGAGCGACACCTGGAGCACGTGTTCCGCGCTCAGCTGCGTGATAGGGTCCAGCGTCCCGGAGAGGGACTTCAGCAGTGGGCCCTTGAAATCGAGAAGCTCGTCCGCAAGGCCTATCCCAGTGTAGATCCGAAGACGGCGGAAATGAACCTGGTGCAAGCATTCGTCGACGGCATCAGAGATATCGAAGTGAGAACAGCGGTGAGACTTCAACACCACACGTCTCTCAAGGATGCCTTGGCGAACGCTCTAGAAGTTGAAGCTTGCCGCCAGGATACGCGCCAAACTCATCGACTTCGTGAGATTGCGGAAGCAAATGAGGACGTCAAGGTCATTAAAGCACCCGTCGGAAGGAGTACTGGACCGATTTGTTATGGCTGCGGGAAAAGGGGCCATTTGAGATTAAGTTGCCCGCTGAGGGAAAGAATGCAAGATGTACATTCCCTAGTGCGTGAAAATGGTTTACATGCTAGTGAAAAGATGAAAACCAGATATGACCGTAAAGCTTACACGCCGCGTTTCGAAGAGGGTATGCTCGTCTGGTTACACAATCCAACTCGCCAGAAAGGGAAGTCCCCTAAGTTACAAAATAGGTGGGAAGGACCGTACAAGGTGGTCACTAGAATAAACGATGTAACGTACAGAATTCAACGCCAACCTAGAGGGGCTTCGAAAATAGTTCACATCGATCGACTTGCGAAGTACCATGGAAGCAATAATACTCGGGACGAGTATTAATGTAAGGAGGGGGTAATGTTACGACATCTGTTCGCAAGTAGGAGATAGGATTTGCCACTACTAGATAACAGATGGCGTTACTAGTATTTTAATAAGTAAGAAAAGGAATTACTAGATGTTTCTCGAATATCGACTTTTCGAGAATGTGGTACTAGAACTTTCTGTAATATTCGCGTATTTGAGATTGGCATATATAAAGAGCGACGCGTGCTACGGAGTTATTCGAGTGCGAAGAACTAAAGCGAGAACAAGCGAAATACTAGAGCGAAGAAATTAAATACGACAGTGCAGTGATATACGGATTACGGGAATAAGCTTAACGGTGTGGACAGTGTTACTATAACGGAGTAAATTAGTGTTGTTAATTAGTGCGAGTATCGATAGTTAATTATCGATAGTGTTTGTTGTGTTGTGTAAAGTGCGTTATTGGTCAATAAATATAATTACACCTTATTGCACGAAAGTGTGACTGGTATTTATCAAATTAAGAACCCGGTACGTAACAGTATTTTTCGTAGTAACATGGAAGATATAGTTACCGAGGACAGATTCTAAAACTCCGAACCTGTTAACTTTGCATGTCTTTTAGTGACAAACCCTCCGGATTAAATCTTCGGAATTGACCATTCTGTATCATGATTATTTTAATCCTTAAAGGTTGTTTAGGCGCCCGTACTTCCTGTCTTTCACTCAGAGTTTTATGGCTTATCAAATGGAAAACACTTTTGGTAGTTGTAAGGAGAAACAATTACGAGTGAGATAAAGTTAAAGATGATATTGTAAAAAAGATAGAAAAAGTAATGTTGAGATAGTTGGGGCACATAGAGAGGATCAATGGCAGTAACTCGGTAAAAGAGATCTAAAGAGCCAATGTGGAAGGTAATGTAAGTAGAGGTCGACCTCGGAGGACACATTAGGACCAAATAGCGAGTGTGCTCAAAAGGCAGGTGAGTATGTATGAAACGATTGATGAATGTGAACGAAGCTAGTGAGGTTTGCGAGGATCGTACAAAGTTGCGATTGATAGTCTCTGCCTACCCCAATTAGGACCTTACAGCGTGAGTGCATATATGAATGTATATGCACTCACGTATATTTCCATAATGTCTATTTCCCACTGTACCACCAAGGTTAATAAAACTCATCAAAACGAAAATAAAACAAGTTATAGTGAGGTGCTCTATTATATTTAGCAGATAGCAACCCATAAATATTTTCGTCCACAACGGAATAGAAAGCAAGGGCATCCTACATGTCGGACATTGTGTATGGTCAGATTATTGTAAAGACAAGGCGCTTTGTTTGCGAGATCTTTGGCGGGCTCTATGTGTGCGCCGGAATGTTGCCAGCTGTGAAACAATGGATGCTACTGGGGAAAAATTATATTGCTTTGGTCTTATTGTTTTACATACATACATACATATACTCACGGCTATAAATCCCTAGAAGGGGTATCCAGAGATAAGGAATTAGAAACACCTCAGCCACTTTTGGAAAATTTATTGGGGAAAAGATGGTTAAATAAAGGTTGTTGGTGATTGGTCTCCAACCGCATCGCTCAAAAATCCCTTAAAAGTCCCAATATCGTTAGTCGCCTCTTACGTACACCCACCGGAAGAAATGGGGTAGTGCTATTCTAAGCCGACACTATTATTGTTTTACTTTTACTTAAACGTTTAATTTATGGTGTACAAACTAGACTCGATGGGAAGTGTCGTGGAGCACGAGCGCTATTTTATCGTCATGCACGATATCTGTTTGAATGAGATGACAGTATACGATACTAAGTAACTGGCGCACGAGTGAAAGAGATGGCTGTTTTATACCACGTGATATCTAGTTAGAAGAGCTCGTACTAGCTATACTGATGGTCTAAACAGAAATAATAATACTTGTGTGTATCACCATTACGATTACAAATTTTAAACTTCTACCATTGATGAACCACCAAAATTCAAAGTTTTTCAAGTCTTGCCGGTTTAGTACATTTATTGGAAGCTTGTAGACTGATGCACCTAGCTTTGGTATTTTTAGAAATAGTATTATCTCCACCGAAATTCTAACAGGGCATATAGAATTGTCGATTGAAATTTTCGTATTCTGGCTACCTCTGTCGTACTTTGTGTATGTAAAAATGAGAGAACTCCTACACCTGAAAAACTCTTTAATGGGCTTCATGGCCTTGCCGCTTATGGTAGGATTTGAATATGTACACCCATTATTTTCGAATATTGAAACAGCGGTTTTCCAAACATTCCATTTTACTCCTTTAGCCACTACGAGTGTATTTGGCGTGAAAATGATTTACAAGCAAAACAAAAAATCTATTCTGATCATATATATAACAATAATATTTTTTCACAGCTTGCAACCCCATGAATATCCTCTCTCTTTGTTATTTTTGATTTATTCTCTCGAATATGGGCCGCCATTTGTTTCAACAAAATATCTTTGTTGCGACAAATATTGCGATTTGTGTAGCTTTAACTGTCCAGTGAAATATTTCCATGATGTTGTCGTCGATTTTCTTTGTTGAGACGACTGAAAACTGTAGATACAATACATAATGTAACTTTTAATATTTTTAAGAGTGCTGCAAAAAACCATATTAGATAAGACTAAGATAGAATAACATTGTAAAACTTTGATATAAATAACGCATAACTTGTCATCATATTCTTAAGGGTTAGTCACTAGATCTTTTGTTAAATAACACATTTCAAAATAAAATAGAATAGAATAGAATAACGCTTTGTTGCACATCAAACACAAATTTTCAAAAATAATAATATAATCAAACAGTTTACAGTAAGGTACAATTCGGTATGCAAAGTTTTTTTTGCTATTTATTAAATACTTTTGTTCGATAGCAAACTTGAAAATAAAAGACTAATTTGAATATTTTTCATTTAAAATGAGTAATTGTAAAGTTATGATTTTTTAAAGATTTTTCAACTTTTGTACTTCGAAAATATCACGTACCGACATGCAAATAAAGCGAAATGTTTAATAAAAATGTTGCTAATTGCATTACATTTCACGACTTTGTGATCTCAAATGAAATTATTACGATAATATACTAAAGAAACCTATGATTTTCGATATTTTATTAATGAACTGCAAAAACAAAATGTCTTTGAAATAACACTGAAGGTCAAATACTGTTGTAGTTTTTTTGACAAAATAACGGTCATCTTAGCTTTGTTTGATTTAATTTCAAGAAAATATTGTTTAAAAACATAATATCTCAAAATGGTTTCGCAATCAGCACCACTTTTGTAAAACTTTGCATACCGAATTGGCGGTGTTATCGCTAAAAGCGAACTCTTCCAGACAACCTCGGAAGGTGAGATTACAATCTTTTCGCCACTTAACTTCCAAAAGTGGCTGAGGAAGTTTTAACTACGAAGCTCTGGCTACCCCTTTCTGGGATTTATAGTCGTGAGTATATATATGTATGTATTTACGGTTTGTTTCTTTTACTTTTTGATATTCTTTTAAAATTCTGGCTAGCATCAATTTCAATATGTATTATAACTTCAAATCTGCTTCCACCATCAGTAATCTACAGAAAATAGTATAAACGTTTTTATTAACACGCTTTTATTAGGTCGACCTGTATGTATGTAACTATGTAATCAAATCTAAGAAAACTAATTTAACCATCTTCTAAAGGTCATAGCGTTATGAAAATTGGCAGTTGTATATGATTTCGATGACAATACAATAATATGGTACTGTCGAGCTGATCTGATGATGGAGCCGGAAGATATGAACTGGAACTTCATGATGCATGATCGTATCATAGCCGTGTTTGGACTTGTTAAAAAGGTCTTGTAATGAACGTTGACCATGATTAGGTTTCAAGGTCTGATGATGAAGCCGGAAGATAGGCACTAGCATTCCATGATGAAATATCGTATCATAGCCGTGTTCGGACTTGTTAGAAAGGTCGTGTAATGAACCTTGACCACGATTAGGTTTCAAGGCCTGAATACAATAATATGGTACTGTCGAGCTCATCTGATGATGGAGCCGGAAGATATTAACTGGAACTTAATGATGGATGATCGTATTATAGCCGTATTTGGACTTGTTAGAAAGGTCTTGTAATGAACTTTGACCACGAAATGAACTTTGACCACGATTAGGTTTGAAGGTCTGAATACAATAATATGGTACTATCGAACTGATCTGATGATGGAGCCGGAAGATTTGAACTGGAACTTCATTATGAATATTAGCATACGATGTATCGTTACCAATTCATAACGTCCCAATGCTGGGCACGGGTCTCTTCCGTGAGGAAGGTATTAGCCATACTTCACCACGGGGGCCAGCCGGGTCGGTGGAGGTTTGTTCGGGTAGTGGTCACCTTACCGTTAGATGTTATCAAGCCGCCCGTTTAGGTCTCTGACAAAGCTTGACGACTGCTATCTTACGATAACAACCGGCACCAACGGATTTACGTGCCTTGCGAAGCACGGTAGCGCCCGAGATAAATACCACTAGGCGGTTACCCATCCGTGGACGGACCGCAGCTCGCGTTGCTTAACTTGTAAATACGATCACATCAGTCCAACTGAGCTACAGGCGCTACTACGATACGATGTATATTGACGTGTAAATGGGGTAGTAGCTTGTTAAAGATCCCACCCAAGCCAAGGTGAGAAACGTGCCGAGGGCTGAATGGCATGAGGGTGGTTAAAAATGTCATGTCGCTAGCGTCACCTCAGGGAACCGGGCGAAACCCTGTTGTAAGTAGCCTTGCTCCTCTACTCGGACCTCTGGGGGAGTTGACCGTTTAATTGTCTTATACTCGTGGGAATACTATGGTAAAAACTAAACATAAAGAAACAACAACACAAAGAAAACGAAGACTACAAAAAGAAAAGGAAAAACGCGACCAAAAAAAACGAAAACTCAGTGAAAAGGAAAATTCTCTACAAAAACAAATATCCAAAACGTACATGCAAAAATATAGAGCTAGAGAGACACCAGATCAACGAAATAAACGTTTAGAAAGTTAAGGACAGTACGAATCTCAGATGAGAACATCGCAGACTGAAGTAAAACGTGCGGCTCGTCTTGAATATTTACGTGAGGGTGGACTACCGAGTATATTAAGACTTTTCAAAGGAGCTAAAATCATGTTGCGTTCCAATATAAACGTAGAGAAGGGGCTCGTGAATTGGAGTATCGGTTTTATCATAGACATCGTCTGGCCACACTTTAGACGCGACTAAATGTATGAAACCGACATCCCGTCTATCAAAGTTAATGTCGGTAACGACGGCAAGCACCTAATTTAGCCTATAGGCATCGAATTCCCGGCCAAGTACAGCTTCGGTACGGTGGAAAGGCGCATGCTCCCAGTGATTTTAAGTTGGGCATCTACCGTGCACAAGATGCAAGGCTGTACGTTAGACCACGCCGTGGTGTACTTAGGGTCCCGTACTTTTGCGGATGGACAGGCATATGTGGCGCTAAGTCGAGTAAAATCACTTAGTGGTCTCCAGATTGAAGAGTTAGATTGTTCTAAGCTGACAGGTAAGACACCATGCAATACAGACGCACTGGCGGAGATGGAGAGGATGCGAAAAAATCTTTCCTTTTCCAGCGCCCCACGCTTTTACAATCAAATATTATAATTAAAAGCACATAGTTTACACTTCAGCCCAGAAATAGAGACAACTTGAACGACCCGTAATTTATTTTTGACTTTTAAGTGCACTTATAAAAGCGTGTTTTTTAGTGTTTTTTTTACTCTCAAACCGCAACCCAAAATAATTCATCGTTAGCACTGTATTTTTCAATGTTACGTCGGAAACATTTTCAAATTTTTCCACAAAATAATGAGATATATTTCCCTCGGAAATTCTCTGTCGGTCTTCATTTAGATGAATAAGAGTAATGTTGCGGGACGGTTTTGTTTTATTGCGTCTCCTAAATTTCCTTTGGAAGCGCAGGTCAAACGTTATCGTACTATGGTGTAGGTAATCTATATTGTGGAGGAAAAGGGAAGATCTTCCGCCAGGCGGTGGTATGCCTGGGGACCGCGGTCCAACTGTATTTAGTTGGAACTTGTATATATAGTAAATGTTTTTAGAAACTTCGATTGCGCGATGTACGATTTGTATGGCGAGTCTTGATGACGAGTGTGACGTATATTGCTTCGTTACGTGTTGCTGTGGAATGTGATTCTTCTTGCACTGTCAGCGTTTCTATGTAGTGCGCGTCATTGTGTACTGACAGCGCGTCGCTACATATATTTGTATAAAAAATAAGACTTTAACCACAACCATTATACCTCAGTGGGCAGAACACCGCTTATCCTGCAGACGATGTAAGTTCAAGTCCTGGGTCGTGCCTACGGCAATTTGTCTTTTCAAAAGTCATCTGAGTGGTTAATTTATTGAGGTTGTTTGCGGTGAGGAAAACTATCATGAACAAACCCACGTGGCTGAACTATACTTAGTCTGTAGCAGTGTATTTATACAAAGTGGCGAAAGACCTGCCGCTACAACGTGGATTTACCGTCCAAATCAAAACGAGGGTACTCTGAACACAAGATGACCAAAATATCATGTTAAATCTGTCAATAATTACTCAGAAGTATTAAAAACCTTTGGAACAGATTCAGAGACATACGGCGCGAACGTAAGTGATAGTTTTTCTATCCATTTTGCAAGACAAACTTTAAAAAAATTAAATCTTTTTGTTCATGAAAACCTCATGTGGGGATTATCTATACTTATAATAAATCTGTAGAGAGGTCAATTCTGTACATGAAATATATTTTCAAAATAACTATCAGGTGATGATTAGGGATCGATACTGATGCCGAAAATGCAATCAGTAAAATTTTTGTCTGTCTGTCTGTCTGTCTGTCTGTCTGTCTGTCTGTCTGTCTGTCTGTCTGTCTGTCGGTTTGTATGTTCCTTATGGAAACAAAAACTACTCGACGGATTCTAACGAAACTTGGTACAATTATTCTTCATACTCCTGCGCAGGTTTTTGTATACTTTTCAGCAGAGTAGTAAAGGGGAATTTTGGGAAATTTTGGGAAAACGGCAGAAGTTACTCCACTTTTAAGCTTCCGTCGCGTGTGCAGCCTTAATGGTTAAACTTACATAGAAATCATGTATGACGGAAAAATTCTGCATAAAATTATCTAAAAAAAATCCTTAACAGTTTATGTCTATCTTTTACGGTTGACTCAGAATAACACGTGTAATTCCTGATAGCTTAGCAGTTCGGAACATTCTGATTATATTTGTTTACTCTTACGTTTGTAAACCTCTCACTCATGCCTAATTTAAAAAAGGTAACATTATTACCTATTCAACAAAAAAAGAATCATTGAAATCGGTAGACAAACACCGAAATTATACATAAAATAAGCCAGCGCGCCCGTGACCAAAACCAAATCTTTACTAATTTATATATAACATACTAGATGGCGCCAGTAGTTGCATCCTACATCACGTAATGATTTATTTTTCAGATTGTTATAAATACTTCATAGCGTTTTATTCCAAAATTTGCTATTTAATGGAAATATTGAACCGTTCATTAAAGCCCATTCAAAATCACCAAACTACTCTGTTTAGGGAGTGCTATAAGTTAAATAAATTGAGAACATTGCGCTGAATTTCATAATGCTTAAGCAGGGACTGAAGAAAGAAACCTCAGATATTTAAAAAAACAACGCTACCCGTGCGAAGCTGGGACGATCCACTAGTTACTAATAAATAAAGAATAAATAAAGGAAAGAAAAATTTCGACACAGGCGGGATTCGAACCCGCGACCTTGGGTATACGCCCCCGTCGCTTTTGCCAATTGAGCTACCGTGTCAATGGCTGCCAGCGCGAAATTCTTCTATCCTTTATTTCTTTTACACGTTTTAGTAGTGTTTGCGTTTCCTACCTCCGAATTTTTTACTAATTCAAGGTCGCGGGTTCGAATCCCGCCTGTGTCGAAATTTTTCTTTCCTTTATTTATTCTTTATTTATTAGTAAACTTTAAAATAAGCTAAAATTCTTAGTATTTTCATTTAATTCTTCCAGGAAAAGACGCGATAGTGCTATTATTCAAAGTCATCATCACAAAACCAAAATGGATGTTTATCCTCACCAAAATACGAGTCCATCGAAATGAAAACTGAATGCAACAGCTTGACAATCGATCAGAGTAAAAAAGAGCAATAAATAAGTGGAATTTCAGTGTTTATCGTTATTTATGTGAATATTTTGGATTTATGGCGGACGCAGCGCGAAATATACTGTGGCGGGTTCGGAGTGCTATGGGGACGTACGGAAGAGCGATTTGAATGCAATTATTACGTAAGTATTAGAATAGTAGTAACTCATTTCTTTTCAACACAACGTGATAGCTCAATGGGTATAACACCTAATGGGTAGAACACCGGTTAACGTGCAAGCGACTAGTGTTCAAATCCCGGGTCGGGCCTACACCAATTTGTCTTTTCTAAAGACACATGTTTGGTTAAATTATCATGGTTGTTAACGGTGAGGGAAAACATCGTGAGGAAACCCACATGGCTGAGTAGCCATGTGACAGTGTATTCGTACAAAACGGCGATAGGCCTGCCCCCTATCATGTGAGTACTCTGTCCATGCAAAACGTGAGTACTCTGAACACCAGGTGACAAAGTCACATGATGTTCAGAAGTATTAGTACGTTTATGTTATGTTATGTTTATGTTATGTTATGTTTATGTTATTTCTTTCCATGGTTTTTGGTAATAAGAAGAAGAAGCAAAATGTTTATTTCTTGTTATTACTCGCGTAGGTGCGTCAATACACAACATGCAGCGTGATGCGGGATGCGGATGTGAGAATCGCCTATGCCTATGGCTTTTGCATTTTGCATATTTTATGTCACCTATTAGGAGGTAATTTATGATTGCCAGCTATATGCGTTGATAGTTGAATATGAGTGCCACTGCCTAAGATAGTGGCATAATTTGTCATACATTTATACATACGAGTACAGTCGGTTCACATTTATTTTACCTCTGACATTAGTATTCATGTATGTTATGTTAGTAAAGTAAAGTTTATTAAGTAAGTAAGTTTATTAAGTAAAGTTTATGTTAGCATTACTTGCTTTGAAGTGTGTCAAGTGCTCCGTGGTGTTCTTTGTTTTTTTAGTTTTTTTGATATTATTATAAGGTATATCATTCCGATAAGGATTCAGAGTAGCGCCAGAAAAACTGTCTTAACGTAAAATTACTGTGAACGGACTGTAGTCACGCCATTAGTTAAAAATGAGTAAAAACAAACGCCCATATGTCCCCACAGTAGGTACCACAGCAAAGAGCACGTTTGCAGCCATCACACGATATTGCATTCTCCATTCAGCACTGATTGATATTGATTGAATTATTTCATTCGTCACTCGTTCCCTACTCACCTAATTTACATTCACTCTTCAGTTTAAACTACTTGTGGGATTGCCATTTTGTACTATTGCCTACTGCATGTCTGAAAAAATTTGAATGTAACATTTTTTTTATTTCTCTTTAAATGACGCCTTTTGAAGAACTTTTAAATTGAGTTTAACACGCTCATCGCGGAAGCCCATTTTTGCATCTAGTCAATGTGGCGCAACGAGATCTTAAAGTTCTCGGTGTGATCCACGAGGAATGACGCAACGAGATCCAATAGATCTCGTACGACTTGGTCACTTCAAACCTCAATATTTCTATGAAATTTGGAAAAAAATATATTTTTTTTGTATGTTCAGGTAGTGGAAAAACAGACCTTTCAGTAAGTGTTCTTCGCCTCGAGTTATCTAAAAAAGTACTGGAAATCAAAATAAAAAATCGAGAATTTTTGGGTCTCGTCCCGCACTAGATAGCTAAAAATTGCGAGTACTCTTAGATCTCGTTTCGCCGATATTGCATAGTATCGATGAAAAAGTAGTGATGGGAAACAATAAGAAAAACAAAATTATCGATACTGAATCATATATTAGATAAGAACTAGCAGGTAAGGCATTACAAACTTCTTAATTAACTTTTTTAATGTTTTTCATTAAAACAAGGAAGACATAAAGTTTTATTACATTTCACACAAAAACCCTTAACCTGTTTTGTCTTTTCACTGCACACTCCAGGATCCATTACTTTCATTTACCGGTTCTTCAGAAGAACTCAAAGAAAGTTCTAATATTTTTCTACTGCGTTTACGATTCGTCATTCTAATTATAGCGTGATTGACATGCACTCATCGAAAGTTGACACGGCACTAATTAGTTTCTTATCAAGCTTCGCACGAGATTGCAACGGGATCCCTTGGTTCTCGTTTCGCACTAGATGCAAAATTTTACTATTTGGTCGCAACGAGAACTATTAGATCTCGTTCGTTTTCATTCATAAAAATACTACTACCGATGTACCTAATGTCAGGAAATATATTTATCTTACTCTATCAGTAAAGAAACATACAAAAATATCATTTGCCAAAACGGGATGGACATAAGATTTCTCTTGCGCGATACTTGAACGTCACAAACGAGAACTAAAAGATCTCGGTCCGCGTTGAACGTGTTAAGTAGAGATAAAGTGTTGCTGGCATATCAATGTTGATTGTAATGTTTATTGTACCGTAATTTATTTGAACATTACTCTCGTTCGATGCATAAATATTTATTTAGTTTATTTTTTTTCATACGGTCAAGGTGAGCTAAGTAAGGAGCCCTCCTTAAATTGCCTTAATACAAAGTCCTCAGGGTTATGCAACAGGGTCAGCAGAAACGAGAAAAAATAATACCTAAATGTTAAATACTCCTAGTAATGAAGCTCGCACTATTTAACGATGATATACATACATATACGCACGCCTGTAAGTCCCTAGAAGGGGTAGCCAGAGCTAAGGAATCAGAAATTCCTCAGCCACTTTTGGAAATGTGAGTGGGGGAAAGATGGTAAAATAAAGGTTGTTGGTGATGAGTCTCTAACCGCATCGCCCAAAAATCCCTTAAAAGTCTCAATACCGTTAGTCGCCTCTTACGGCCACCCATCGGAAGAAATGGGGTAGTGCTATTCTAAGCCGACACTACACAGCGAATGAATAACGATGACACAATAGAATATACATACACACATACACTCACGCCATTAGTTCCCATTGGCGCAGCCAGAAACTATCGATCGCCACTTTGTACGATCCTGACGAACATCCATCAATCCTCACATACATGCTCTTTTATTCTTCATACTTCGGACGCCGGCAATTTTGAGAATCTCGCTATTTGGTCCAAATGTGTCCTCCTAGGTCGTCCTCTACTGACAACCTTCAAATTGGCTCTATAAACTCTTTCCAATTTACTATCATCCATCCTCTGTATGAAAGTACTTCACATTTATTTTACAAACAAATAACACATACATACATATTCTCACGCCGTTAGTTCCCATTAGGGTAGGCAAAGACTATCGATCGCCACTTTGTACGATCCTGGCAAACCTCTCTAGCTTCGTTCACATCCATCAATCTTTTCATACATTCTTTTATTCTTCGTACTACGGACACCTGCCTTTTTGAGTACGTTTTCTATTTGATCCAAATGTGTCCTCCGAGGTCGATAACAAATAACACATTTACGTTAATACGCAGACTCTGCAAAACTACTTACAAGTATTATCTTAACCATACTTATTTTAATATAATAATAATGGTTTTCACAAAATTATACCTACCTTCCTTTACTTTCAGCTATGGGACCGTAAAAGAGATAACTGAACTGGGAAAATGATGGTGAATAGAAAGACTTGAAAAATCTCTAAATATTTTTAGACACATGAGAAAACATGTGGCTGTGTAATTCATCATCATCATATACTCACGGCTATAAATCCCTAGAAGGGGTAGCCAGAGCTAGGGAATTGGAAATTCCTCATCTACTTTTCGAAGTTGCGTGGGGAAAAGATGGTGAAATAAAGGTTGTTGGTGATGGGTCTCCAACCGCATCGCCCAAAAATCCCTTAAAAGCCCCAATACCGTTAGTCGCCTCTTACGTACACCCACCGGAAGAAATGGGATAGTGTTATTCTATTCCGACACTACACAGCAATGTAATTCTTAAGCCAATATATCCTAATAAGTTTCAAGACCCAAATCAAAGGCAGAAACGTTCACGCCGTAATTCCCGAAGAGATTGGCAGGGGTACTAATACTTCTGAACCCACGTTTTGTTTGGACAGTGTACTCATGTGATAGGGGGCAGGCTTATAGCCGTTTTTTGGGAATATACTGTCACATTACTATTCACAGGATGTTTATCCTCACCGTTAACAACCAATATGAATTAACCATGTATTTGACTTTAGGAATGAAGAATTGGTGAAGATCCGACTCGTGATTTGAAACCACGCCTCTCTGCATGAGAGTCGAGTGTTCTATCCATTGGCTATCACGGTTGTATAATAGTACATATTACATACATATTCTCACGCCGTTAGTTCCCATTGGGGTAGGCAGAGACTATCGATTGCCACTTTGTACGATCCTGGCAAACCTCTCTGGCTTCGTTTACATCCATCAATCTTTTCATACATGCTCTTTTATTCTTCATACTGCGGACACCTGCCTGTTTGAGCACATTTTCTATTTGATCCAAATGTGTCCTCCGAGGTCGTCCTCTACTAACATTACCTTCCACATTGGCTCTATATATCTCTTTCACCAATTTACTGTCATCCATCCGCTCTATGTGCCCAAACCATTTCAACATTCCTTTTTCTATCTTTCTTACAATATCACCTTATAATAGTGAAAACGGCAAATAAATTTACCACTTTATTTAAATAAAAGCAAACTAAATTGACTTGTATTTTTAGCCTTTTCGCAGATTATCGGCTGCATTAGCAATGCAAAGCTAAATAAATCTATGGGCGTAATGGTCCCAATTTATTTGAGGTTGTTTATATTTTATTATAAGTGAATGACTTTGTTTCAACTGAGTGCTTTGCCCGCATCTTTGAGGACTAAGGAGGGAAGAGGGAGTGGGATGGTTCCAGATTCAAGAGGTTTTAATTTTAACAGACTTGTGACGGTTTTTATCACGCCGTTTTTATCATGGATATCGTACAAATCGATTAAAGATTAAAGATGAAGTGATTCTTGGCGGCGTGGATGGAGGTATCACCAATCATCCTATGTTTTGCAATCTATTCCCCAGTCAACTACCAAAATTAGCTGAGGTATTCCTCAAAAAAAAAAGTCATAAGTTTATTTTTCAAAATTAAGTTAACAACTAACAAATTTGTCATTAGTCCGCCGTCCGTAAAGAGAAGAAGCAACAAAGAAACTCTTTACATTCACATTTTTTCATTTTTTCAAAATATGTTTTGTACAATTTTGGGTCATATTTTTACTTTATAAAAGATTTTCTATGCGACAAAACCAAACGCTAGTTTGACATAATTAAACTAAATTGTCCATCACAAAAACCAATCACATAACGTGAGAAGAAAAATCCTCACCAGACAGCTCTCAAGCTCTGTGAACATTGAACATAATTATCTTATTAACTGAGGTAAGTATCCAAAGTAATAAAAACATATAACCTGTTTTATATGTTTGTTTATTTTTTACCTCCTTGCAAATTTTGGTAAATTTTCCGGACGTAATGAATAACATACATACATACATATACTCACGGCTATAATTCCCTAGAAGGGGTAGCCAGAGCTAAAGGAACTATAAATTCCTCAGCCACTTTTGGAAGTTGAGTGGGGAAAAGATCGTAAAATAAAGGTTTTTGGTGATGGGTCTCCAACCGCATCGCCCAAAAATCCAATAAAAAGCCCCAAAACCCTTAGTCGCCTCTTACGACACCCGTGGGTAAAAAGGGGTAGCGACATTCTAAGCCGGCACTACACGGCACTGCACCATACCATTTCTGCAAATCTTTTAATTAACATGTTCAAGCATAGAAAAACGTAGTATTTTGAATAGCTAGATGGAGTACTCAAAAAAATATCATAAATATTCATATTTTATAATGAAAACTATAAGTGTAGATGCACCGGACGGCGTGATGTACAACTACAAACATACGAATAGGAAAACGTGTACAATATTATCACAATTGCTTTTCCAAAGTCTGAATCGGGTCTATGTGAGTTCAGAATCTATTCACCTCGTAAGGTAAGCCTTTTAAGCGTTGCTGATCGTTTTCATCATCAGAGCTAGAGCTTGAATGAATAAATACACTAATTAATTTTATTAATAATAAATATTTATAAGATTTAATTGGTAGCTAAACGAGGGTATGTTTGCATATGTATTTTCTTGAATTCTGGTCCTAGCAGAATAAAAATTGGTATGTTTGTTTTCGATTATAATTTCAAATGAACCATGTAGGTAAGGACAAAATTATTTTCTAAAAAGATGAAACACAACAAAAATATCATGCTTTTTATCAAATGCGAATCTATAACCTACTTTACTTTTTATTTTACGACTATAATCGATTCGTTGCTCCCTAAGTCTAAAAATAGCATTTGTTATCACGTCTTTTAACCGCTCTCATATAAAAGCGTCCTCCAGTAATCCGTAGCACCCTTAATCAATGTTCATCCGTTTTAATTCGCGTTTCCAACAGCTCCCGATGCCGGAGTACTTTCTCAACACGCTTCACTCTGAAACCATCTCACACTGATGAGCTAGCTTAGCTTGGTATAGCTTCAGTTGATCGCTTTTACTTAGTTTGGACGAAATTGTGTTGATACTTACATTTTCTATATTATACGGCTTTAAAGTGTGTATTATCAAGACTACAATCGGCAGGGGTTAGCCAGATATTGATAATTAAGATAAAAAACTAGATATGCATAAAGATGTATTAATAACTACTTCGTAGGTATAGTACTACGTAGGTAGTAGTTATTAATATCTCTATGTAGGTTTGTTTTTTTTGCAAGATAGAATAGGAAAGATAGCGAAATATAAGATAATCAGCAAAACTCCGGGCACCAGATCAACTACTTATTGCTTCAAAACCTTAGCCACCTGGCAAACCATCCACAGGAATAGATAGATATAGTGGTATTTTAGGCAATGCCTGACACTTTACAGTTTTCTTGATATGAAATAATTTAATGCTTTGGGATTTAACATTCGAATATTCGTTCAAAACATAGCAAGATATCTTAGTTTAAATACTTTAAAATAGTAGGTATTAGTAAAATATATTATATTTGACGCCCGGTCATCGCTTAGCTTAGCCTCTTCCAGTGGATAAGAATAATTAACGACACTGAATTTGGTAAAACTCGGCCGTTTTTTGTGAAGTCTCTTGTTTATTTTCCTTTTTTCTGGTAATTACTGCGGAGAGTCGTGTCTTTTGTGTGAGGAGAAATTATTGTGCTATTAATCTTGCCATTTTTCAAATATGTAAACGGATTTATATGTAGTAGGTATTTTGATTGTTGAAAATATTACTGATATGTTTATTTGTAAATATTTATCACACATTTTATAGTTTTTGCTGTGTAGTGCCGGCTTAGAATAGCGCTACCCCATTACTTCCGGTGGGTGAACGTAAGAGGCGACTAACGGTATTGGGGCTTTTAAGGGAACATTGGGCGATGCGGTTGGAGACCCATCACCAAAAACCTTTATTTAACCATCTTTTCCCCACTAAATTTTCCAAAAGTGGCTGAGGAGTTTCTAATTCCTTAGCTCTGGCTTCACCTTCTAGGGATCTATAGCCGTGAGTATATGTATGTATGTATGTACATTTTATAGTTAACCTGGATATAGCTGCGGCAGCCCGAGTTCAGAAACAAGAATTAGTCAGCCAATTTAGACTGTCGAGTGAAGTAGTAGTCAGGCTTACGAAGGCGAAAGTCCGTAGTGAAAAGAATAAAAGCAAGCAAAAGAGATTTGTCAGGATCGTAAAAAGTGGCGGTCGATAGTCTTTGCCGACCCTAATGGGAACAACGGGCGTGAGTGTAAGTAAGTAAGTAATTATTATACATCTTACATTAGAGTTTGTTTTATAATGTGCGTTCAAGGTTGACTTTGAAAGTACACCTATTGGGTACTCCACAAACTTAGTATAAAATTTTTACTTAGTCTAAGAACATATACCCACGGCTATAAATCCCTAGAAGGGGTAACCAGAGCTAAGGAATTATAAATTCCTCAGCCACTTTTGGAAGTTGAGTGGGGAAAAGGCGGTAAAATAAAGGTTTGTGGTGATGGGTCTCCAACCGCATCGCCCAAAAATCCAATAAAAAGCCCCAATACCCTTAGTCGCCTCTTACGACACCCGTGGGTAGAAGGGGGTAGCGATATTCTAAGCCGGCACTACACAGCATAGTCTAAGAAATTAACAATTATAAAGTAAGTGACATGAAAACAAAATATTTACATAAAACCGTTCCGAAATCCTGAAGAAACCCACTCCTAAAACAGTGTAAGCTCGCGCCTCCAAACATGAAGCCATAACTCAGAAAGTAAGTTTCATTGGACTTGAATAAATTGTAACCAACTTTTACGCTGTAATTATTTTGAGAGCAAACACATTTCGCTTTACTTTAGGTTACTTTTCTTGTTACTTTACTCTCGAGCTGAAATAATATCTGCGTATTTGTTTTATAACTGGCAATCTGCGTCGGCTTCGCTTGGTTATGTTTTTGTTTCATAATTCTTCTCAAAAATTTTTATTGGGCACATAGGGAGGATGGATGATAGAAAATTGGTAAAAGGGATCCATAGAGCTAGTGTGGATGGTAATGTTAGTAGAGGACGACCACGGAGAACACACTTGGACCAAATTGAGAGTGTGCTCAAAAAGGCTGGCGTCCGAAGTATGAAGAATAAAAGAGCATGTATGAAAAGATTGATGGATGTAAACGAAGCTAGAGAGGTTTGTCAGGATCGTACGAAGTGGCGATCAATAGTCTCTGCCTACCCCAATGGAAACTAATGGCGTGAGTATATGTATGTATGTATTTTATTTTGCTGTGTAGTGTCGGCTCAGATAGTACTACCCCATTTCTTCCCATGAGTTATCGTAAGTCTTACGACGTAAGAGGCAAGTAATGGTATCTGGGATTATTAAGGGATTTTCAGTAAATAAATGATAATTATAGTTTCTGGTACGAGACATAGAGATATCATAATTACTGTTGCTGTGTAGTGTCGGCTTAGAATAGCACTACCCCATTTCTTCCGATGGGTGTTAAATTACGTAGTACGTAAGAGGCGACTAACGGTATTGGGGCTTTGTAAGGAATTTTGAGCGATGCGGTTGGAGACCCATCACCAACAACCTTTATTTTACCATCTTTTCCCCACGCATCTTCCAAAAGAGGCTGAGGAATTTATAATTCCTTAGCTCTGGCTACCCCTTCTAGGGACATTTTTAATAATATTATATTAAGCTATAAGGTTTGCAGTAAACAACAATTTCCCCGTATATTAAAAGTATGTGATTAGGCGGTTTCACGATAATAAATGAAACCTGTGTTTTATATTTTTGGTATTTATGTTTATATATAGCGCCGTGTAGTGTCGGCTTAGAATATCACTAACCCGTTTCTACCGATGGGTGTACGTAAGAGGCGACTAACGGTATTGGGGCTTTTAACGGATTTTTGGGCGATGCAGTTGGAGACCCATCACCAACAACCTTTATTTTTACCATCTTTTCCCCACTCACATTTCCAAAAGTGGCTGAGGATTTTCTAATTCCTTAGCTCTGGCTACCCCTTCTAGGGATTTACAGCCGTGAGTATATGTATGTATGTATGTATATAGCTAAACATTTACGTTATTGTAAATGTAATAATGACTTAAATAATCATTGTTTGATAAGCAATTTATTTACTAATCCGCTTAAACGTCCGAACAATCCTAGATATCAGTTAGTATAAAGACAAACTGAGTAAAACCAAATACAACTGCTAGTTCAATAACCACAGTTTAACAGCAAATTTCAGTACAAATAAGTTTGTCGCAAACTAGTGTATTATGAACTACTCACTCGCACGCAGACGCAGGCTAATAGCTACCAACTTAGACTAACTTCGCGTAACTTAGCCCCAAGTAGACTCAAGTTAGATAGAAGTTAAGGTTGGAGTCACACTTAGCGTTGGATTTACTGATTCATTTCTGAATCATTGCTTTGATGGCGTAGTCAATGCATTCGCGATATATTCCCTTTAAGTAATAGATGATGGATGACAGTAAATTGGTGAAAGAGATATATAGAGCCAATGTGTAAGGTAATGTTAGTAGAGGACGACCTCGGAGGACACATTTGGATCAAATAGAAAATGTACTCAAAAAGGCAGGTGTCCGCAGTATGAAGAATAAAAGAGCATGTATGAAATGATTATGATTGATGGATGTAAACGAAGCCAGAGAGGTTTGCCAGGATCGTACAAAGTGGCGATCGATAGTCTCTGCCTACCCCAATGGGAACTAACGGCGTGAGAATAGGTATGTATGTATGTAAGTATTAGAAAACACCGACAGCTAAGTACATCACTTTATTGTCGGAGTTATTACGAAAATAAAAAGGTGTCTTGTTTTCAATTGGAGTACTAACGTTTTGCCAGCATTTACCTAAGTGGTTAGCCCTAGTTACTTATTATAATTATCATACATGAAGTAAGATATATACCTTATTTTACGCTCATTATGTTGCCTGGTAATATGCAGAAGAAATTTGTAATACTCATATGTTTTTAACAACCGTGATAGCCCAGTGGGTAGAACACTCGGTTATCGTGCAAACGACTAGTGTTCAATCCTGGGTCGGGCCTACACCAATTTGTCTTTTCTAAAGACATATGTGTGGTTAATTTATCATTGTTTGTTACGGTGAGGAAAAACATCGTGAGGAAACCCACATGGCTGAGTTGTACTTAGTCATGTGACAGTGTATTCGTACAAAACGGCGATAGGCCTGCCCCCTATCACGTGAGTACACTGTCCATGCAAAACGTGGGTACACTGTCCATGCAAACGTGGATATTCAGAAGTATTAGTACCTCTGTCAACCCCTTCGGGGATATTCGGCGTGAACGTTTATGTTATGTTATGTTATGTTTTTAACAGTAACAGAATACATTTTTTTTTTTTTTTTATTATTTGGTCTACAAACTGGATTACATTATAACTTAAGAATAAACAAAATGCGTTAGTGAACAGATATAAATGAAATCCTACTAAGAGTAGACACAGTATGCCTTTATGAACTTGAATTAAGTGAACTACAATTTCGTTAATCTAATTCTAATTGTAACATTAACCTAAAAACTTAACTTATTTATAAATAACTTATTTATAAATCTAAAACTATTTTTTTGACTGAGGTCACAGAATCATGAAATATATCAGCGGATGCACGGATGGCATTAGTTGATGAGCATATTCGATACATGGGAGAATGATGACCAAGAACAGTTTTATAAAAGGGTACCTGAAATGTAACACGATTTTGAAGGCGACTTGCCATACGAGCAACAGAAAGATCAAGTTTTTCCAATAGATGAGGGCAATCTATCTTGTTTTGTATAAGCTTGCACAAAAATGCAACATCAGTGGCTTTTCTTCGATCGCGTAGAGATACCATTTCATAGTGTGACAGCCGCTCTTCATATGATTTTAAACTTCTACATTTATTGTCGTTATATGAAAGATTATAAAGAAATTTTTTTTGAACTTGTTCTAGTCTGTCACTATGTACTTGGTATCCCGGATTCCATACAACGCTACAGTAATCCAGTAAACTGCGCACAAAAGTGTAGAAAACTATTTTAGTGACCTTATAGTTGTTGAAGCACTTCAGTTGTCTAACTAGAAAACCCGATAGTTTAAGGGCTCTCTTAGTTATGTGATCTATATGTGGAACAAAGGACAGTTTGTTATCAATAATAACTCCCAGATCCTTTATACAATTAACCTCTGTCAATAATACACTATTTATAAAATAATTTGGTTTAGAAGGTATTAATTTTCTACTAAAGTTAATGCAAAAGCATTTGGTAGGATTTAGTTGCATACTGTTTTCTGTACACCACTGTTGAACATTGTTTAGGTCACTTTGTAATGCTTCTATGTCTGCTGAAGAATTAATTACTCTATAAATTTTCAAATCATCAGCGTATAATTTAAAATTGGATGTCAATAATTTACACAAATCATTTAAAAATATTATGAAGAAAAGCGGTCCAAGAGTTGAGCCCTGTGGAATACCTGAGGGGACCGAGTATGCGCTAGACCTATAACCTCCCAGAGCCACTAATTGCGATCGATTTTCCAAATAGGAGATACACCATCGGAGTAAACAGCCATGTATACCATACATTTCAAGCTTCCAACCCAGCAGAAAGAGATCAACTAAATCAAACGCCTTTTTGAAATCCGTGTATACAGCATGCACTTCTTGGTTATTATCTAGGGCTTTCGAAACGTCTGTAACATAACTTACAAGGTTAGTTTCTGTTGATCTTTGAGGCAGAAACCCATGTTGCTCAATACTAATTTGTGGTTTTATATGAGCCATAATTGCTTTATAGACATGCTGTTCAAAAATTTTACCACAAACCGATAGAAGAGAAATAGGACGATACTGTGAGATATCACTGAGGGTGTTCGATTTCGGTATCGGGCTAATACAGGCCGTTTTCCATTCTGCAGGAAATTTACCGGTTGCGAGGGACTGATTAAATATTGCAGTTAGAGGTTTACTGAGGTGATCCGCACAACATTTTAGTAAATAAGGTGACAAACTATCTGGCCCCGGGCTTTTATCAGTTTCTAGCAATTTCAGTGACTTTAAAACATCTGATTCTTGAACCATTACGTGTGTAAGTGGTGACTGACTATTACCGTCAAAGGACGGGGAGCACTTTGCTTTCGGCTGAAACTGAGTCAATTTGTACACGTCTTGAAAGTAACTGCTAAATAAATCTACTATTTGTTGACCCCCTTTGGCAGATCTGTCCTTTAGATATAGTTCGTTAGGAACGTAATGGGTAGAAGATTTTTGATCCCTAATGTACTTCCAAAACAATTTCGGTCGAAACCGTAAATGTTCTTGAGCTTGATTTCTAAAATTATTGAAGTCCTCTTTTGCAGCAGTATCGCATCGTGCTCGCAATAATTTGTATGAAATGTTATCTAAATAATTACCATACTTTTTAAATTTTGTGTGATATTTTTTTTTTCTCATTTAACATTTTTATGAGTGAGTGGCTAAACCAGACTGGATATTTAAAATCTTTGGGACGTCTAACAGGAGTATGAACATTCAAAATAGAAAATTATTTATTATAAAATGAAGATAGCATGTCATCGACATCTTTAGCATCAGTCCACACCTCATCCCAGTCAACAGAAGCCAGTTCGTTGTGAATGGCATCATAATCTGCGAGATAAAAATTGGGGGTAGCTACACGTTTTGGTTTAAACATGTTATTAGTAGATATTTGGAAGTCGATCATTAGTGGTGGGTGATGTGAGTCTATAGGAATAAGAGGTGATTCGGCTAATGACACATTGAAACATGGCGGTTTGTTGGTGAATACAAGATCAAGTATGCGCCCATTGGAATTGCATATGTTATTGCACTGTGCCAAATTATTGAACGCGATTGCATCAATAAAATTATTGCTAAGTGCGCACGTACAAATATCAGGGCTCAGCGATTTGAGATCCGCGTTCTCAATCCAGTTTATGCCACTAAAATTAAAGTCACCTACTATGAGGGTAAAAGAATCAGATAAATATTTTTGCATAATATTTGTGAGGTTAAATATGAATCTATCTATGTAAACTTTCTTCAATGGGGGGGGGGGGGGAAAGTAGGTTAGACAAACATGAAGTTTTTGTTTAGCACTAATTTTTAGAGTAATCCACACTTCCTCACACATTGACTCCCACTTAGGCTTACGCAATACTTCGAACTTTCTACTCACCGCTATCAAAACGCCGCCGCCATCCTTTTTATTTTTGTAACTACAGGTGGAGGACCTATCTCGTCGGAAAATAAAATATCTGTTATCTAAGATTTCGTGGTCAAAAACTGTATCATTCATCCATGTTTCGGTAAGGAGTATAATATCATAATCTTTTGAAATCGCTGACATATAAATAGTTTCTGTTTTAGTTCTGAGACCTCTACAGTTTTGGTAATATATTGAGAGATTGAATTTAATAAAAGTTGATATATATATATATGTTATGATCATTACAATATACAGTTTCTTAAATACTATTATAATTTTTTAAGTGACTCTTCATCTTTAATAAGAATAACATTTGACCTTTCGTCTTTTCTAACTAATATACGTCCGCTTCTAACCCATATGAACTTGTAATTCTTCTCCTTTGTTATTTTTTTAGCCATAGCGTGGATCTTCTTGTAGTATGGTGACAATTGTTCCTGAACATAAATTTGTTGACCTGAGGCAAATCCAAGATTCGAAGCGTTTATTTTAGAGTCCATGTTACTTTTGTTATAATTTTTGACAGCTCCAAGGAAGTTATCTCGAGTGATTACACTGTTAAGTTTTACAATGATGTTACGAGGGCGAGTAGAATCACTTTGTTGTTTTGCTGTACGATGATAATTAATTATTTGATTATCAATTAATGGAAAATTTGTCACTTTGGCAAGTTGTTTTATTATTGTTAACAAGTTCTCTGACTTTGACTCAGGTACACACTGTATTTCGAGGTTGGAATCTCGGGCCTGTTGCTCCAAAGTTAGCAATTTGTTTTCAGCTTCTTTTAGCCGTGACTTAAGATTTTCATTGTCATTCATCAGTTCCGAAAAGCATTTTTTATTTTCCCTATTAATATTGTTTTGATCATCGTGGCCTTCAGAGAGGTATTGAACTGAGGCAGTAATTTCATTAAAATCGGTTTTTAAGCTATTGAACTGGGTATTAAGCTGCTTGACATCGTGTTGCACTTTGTTCAGCACGGTGGTAAATTGTTGAAATTGCAGTTGCTGCTTTTCGAATTGTTGGGTCATGTCACTTCTCAGGCTTCGGATTTCGTTTAGTATGACGTCCTTCAGTGCAGTTTCTTCGGTCTCAATATTGCCTGATCTGGTTTTTACATTCACGGGTGTATTGGAATTATCCCCTTTTCTCTTTGTGGATGAGCACGTTGGGCATATCCATTTACTTTTAGAATGGGTCTTTTCATCAAAGCCAACGCACTCATTATGGTACCAGCTACGACACTCCTCAATATAGCATTGTACCCTTTTTTGGGTAACTAATACTTTTTCATTACAAGCTGAACAGCTGACCATCGTTTAACCCAATTGTATCTAATCTTTATAAGACTTAAAGCAAAGCAAGAAGTATTTTTATATTGTCTTTATATTTTTAGATATTAATGTATTAAGAATTTATCGTCGATAGATATAGAAAAGAAAAAATATATATAATATAATAATAATAAAAAGTCAACTTCCAGTATTAGCACAGCGATTAAGTTCCGCCACAACACAGCACAGTATTAAAGACCCCGTAGCGACAGTTTCGCGCGCTTGCCACTCACAATATGATGCAGCAGCGGTGATGGCGAGAAAAAGGTCCTAAGCGCCGTGCAGATCGCGTCGCTTACGCGTTTCACCGAGATGTTCACTCTTATGCACTGTACTTGCACTATTTTCGCTTGTGACTTAGTGCATTTAACACATATTGATTATCATACACTTATTGTCACTATTATTACTTAATTATATTTAAAACTCAACATTAAACCACTAAAAAATAATTAAATTGTAACAACAAAACAAAGATAATGGTACGTGAACTAAGAGGTAGTCCGAAAAAGGTATTAAAGTATAAAATATATACATAAATTAAATAATAAAGTATATACATAGTATTAAAATTCGATCAATAAAAAACATTTTGCCATATACATATATATATATATATTGAATTGCATGCATTTCGAAAACTTCTTATTGTTTACGCACATAATGTCGCGGCCATATCGTAGATTTGAACACATCGTGAAATGATCGATCATTTCATGAAATAGTCACATTTCATGATGTGGCCAACCTAATTTGACCAGATCATAAAATCGTCAACATTTAACGATTTTGTCATCCACGCTTGGCCAAATCGTAGAGATAGGGTGACCTGTGAAATGCGATCCAAACTTTACGGTTTTTTAACATATTGTTCAGTTTTTTCGTAATTTGCAAATGACTCGAGAACCTTTTCATCGAAAACTCTTTTGTTATCACTTTCTTCCTCGCTTAATAACGAATTATAAACTTTTTTACTGCGAGAAACAACACTTTTGCCAGCGGTTTCATGATGTTTTCGAATTTACGATATGGCCACGACACATATACCAAGTTATAAATACCAAGATGGTGTACCCAGTGCTTAGGAATAAGACATTTCTCAGCCATTTTTGAAAGTTGAGTGGGAGAAAGATTGTAAATTAAATGTTTTGGTGATGGATCTCCAATCGTATCACCTAATGAAAGCCTCAATACCCTCAGTCACCTCTTACGAAAACCCACCGGAAGAAATGGTGTAGTATTATTCTAAGCCAACACTACACACCTCATTGTTTACTATACATATTTTATTAATAATTAATACCATGGTGTCCCACTATCCTAACTCCAAAGTAAGTATATATAATAGTGGGTAGCTCCATACAACACGTTATCAAGTGAACACGGATCGCTCCAACTTCCAACTGTATTTCAAAGCATCATTCATAGACGAGAATTAAGTACATAAGATCATATACCATGTGTTAGTGAAGGGGTAGCCAAGTATTCAGAATGAGATATTCTGCAGCCAGTTTTGGAAGTTGAACGGGGAAAAGATTGTACAATAAATGCTGTTGGTGATGAGACCCTAACAGCATCGCCTTTGTCCGCTCTAACAGGACTCCCACATTACTACTCCCGCAAAGATATACTGGCCAGTACACCCTACTGTGTACATACTTCTATTTTGTATTTATGCTAAGCTCGAAAAACATTTACATACCGCGATGTAGGAATATGAGTAAGACGCTGCTATGTGCGAGTGAGTCCGTTGTAGTGTGCACTCTAACAGTACTCCCACACTTTAAAATCACTTACATACATACATACATATACTCACGGCTATAAATCCCTTAACGGGGTAGCCAGAGCTTTGGAATGAGAAATTCCTCAGCCACTTTTGGAAGTTGATTGGGGAGAAGATGGTAATAATAAATGCTTTTGGTGACGGATCTCCAACCACATCGCCCAAAAAACCACTTAAAAAGTCCCTATACCCTTATTCGCCTTTTACGATCACGGGTAGAAATGGGGTAGTGTTATTCTAAGCTGACACTTACACATCACTTAAAACCTCCAATACCAAGCAGGGAAGAAATAGGGTAGTTCTAGCTTTATGAAGGGGTGCGGCTGAAAAAACCTTATTATACAATCTTTTCCCTGTCGAACTCTCAAAAGCGGCTGATAACTTCCTAATTTTCAGGCTCTGGCTACCTATTACAGTCGTGACTGAATGCTTCATTAATTAAAATGTAATATGATTTGGTTATATGATATGGTGTTATGTAGTGTCGGCTTAGAGTGCTGTGTAGTGTCGGCTTAGAATAGCACTACCCCAATTCTTCCGGCGGGTGTACGTAAGAGGCGACTAACGGTATTGGGGTTTCAAAGGGATTTTTGGATGATGCGGTTGGAGACCCATCACCAACAACCTCTATTTTACCATCTTTTCCCCACTTAACTTTCCAAAAGTGGCTGAGGAATTTTATAATTCCTTAGCTCTGGCTACCCCTTCTAGGGATTTATAGCCGTGAGTATATGTATGTATGTATGTATGTATGATTTAGTTATAATATTATCAAGGGGTAGCTCATTTTTAGGTTTGTATGTAGCCTTAGATCCTTAAGTGGATATTAACGATATAGCTGAATGTTAACGGTAGCAAGTGACACTATAATATGATAAACAAAAACATCTAAGTTAGAAAGTGTACTGCTGTGTAGTGTCGGCTTAGAATAGCACTACCCCATTTCTTCCGGTGGGTGTACGTAAGAGGCGACTAACGGTATTGGGGCTTTTAAGGGATTTTTGGGCTATGCGGTTGGAGACCCATCACCAACAACCTTTATTTTACCATCTTTTTCCCACACAACTTTCCAAAAGTGGCTAAGGAATTCCTAATTCCTTAGCTCTGGCTACCCCTTCTTATTTACGTTTATAGCTGTGGGTATGTGGATCTAAGTTAGAAAATCACACTACAAGTCTCTTGCTCCGATTTCTTCCTAACATACATACAATTCATATAGTCACGGCTATAAATACTTAGACGGGGTAGCCATAGCTTCTCAATAAGAAATTCCTCAGCCACTTTTGAAAGATGACTGGTGAAAAGATTTTAATTAAAATTGTGTGGTGATGGGTCTCTAAACCCATCGGCCAATAATCACTTGAAAAGCCCTAATACCCTTAGTCGCCTCTTACGAATAACAACGGGAAAAAAATGGGTAGTGTTGTTTTAAGCCTAAGCTTTCTAACATGTCGTGTTTAGACTAAAAATAGATCCACTTCCAAACAACATAGGCCCCATGTTAATACAGCAAAATAAAAAAGCAGAACCGAATAACATTAGGAGCAGGTTAATGTACAGCCGACGACATAACGGAAGTTAATATTGAACTTTTCCGGGTTATAAGAGATTCCGGTGTGAGCGATAAACACTGTGAATGGCTTTACTTTGCCAACGAATGAGGAATTGTAAAATGTTCTGATGTCATGTTATACTTACTTTGTAATTGGAAAGAACGATATATTTTGTGAGAAACATACATACGTATATACTCATATATAGCTTCAGAGCTAGAAACTCCTCAGACACAATTGGAAGTTGATAGGGGACAATATGGTAGAAATAAAGAATCGTTGGTGATGGTATCCAACCTCATCGCCCAAAAACCACTTAAGAAGCCCCATACCCTTAGTCCTTATTTGTGAGAAAGTTTTTATACAACTTCGGTAGTTTCGTGGGAAGAGCAGAACCTCTAATGTGTTGTCTGTCTGATGTCTCTGTTAGCATTTAAAAAAATTATTGTGACGGAGTCGTTTTATTAGGCCTAGGTAAATAGAGTACTCTCTGGTCACTATGAGGATCAGATTATCAAGTGAAACACCAAATTATATTTTACAAATTGAAAAAAACAAGTCCAGTGTGTAAGAACATAGTGCACTCTTAGAACGAAAGAGGCTCAAGTCCAAAAATAGTGATATTGAGTTACAACCATAGAGAGACATAAAAAAGTATGCTCTATCCAATGAATAGTAAAACAAAGGCACTTATTATTAAAAAAATAGGATAGCGAATTTTCCGTCCCTATAACAATAAGTGCCTTAGTTTTAGAGCATACTTTTTTATGCTTCTCTATGATTATAACTCAATATCACTGTTTTTGGACTTGAGCCTCTTTGGTTCTGAGAGTGCGATGTGTATAAGATCAATAAAATTGAGGGAAGCAAGAGAGATTTATCAATACCGTTAAATGTGATCGATAGTCTCTACCTATCCCAATAGAAACAAAGAAGAATGTTTGTGTGTACCTAAGCTTAATAAGAGAGGAGAAATGAGTTCTAACAAGGTGACCAAGCGGGAGGTTTATGTCATACAGTGTGCTATCGTGCTCTATGGGAGGCCGATGCCTGTGGCAGTCAAGGGAGGTTCTTACTTTAGCGGGCTATCACCTACACACTGAACGGCAGGCTTGTGTGCAAAGAACAGCCGAAATTGCTCCGACCGCGCCGCGCAACTGGTATTGCCCCTGCGGAGGTGTGTGATGGATGTGAGGAGCCTGCTTTAGGGTTCTTCGATCTTGCCGGCGAGGTCGGTGTCTGGACTGGTATGGTCTTTATCCGTGAGTGTGAGTGGCCTCTGAGGTCTTTAGTTTGGGTGATCGGGTCGTCGTGAACCAAAAGAACGCTATGAGGGAAAGTTTCAAGTTGTTATCTGTAAGATTCATATACTAGATGTTGTTTTTCGCATTTTATGCGCAGCAAAGTTTGACTTCGTGAAACAGATAGTTTTCCATACCTACCGAGTAGCAAAAACATAACTGAATTATCAGTTTTCCGTGATGATAAGAGTTATATGTTCAGATCACTGTTATTTTTCATCTTTTTGCCAGAGTCCCATAAAAATACCATTCGTTTAGGCGTAATAAGGCTTCAAACATACAAACACACTCACAAAGATATATAATATAAGGAGATCTTTATAAACTGAAGTTTATTCCAAGGTAGAGATATTTGGTGTGTAGTGTTGGCTTAGAATAGCACTACCCCATTTCTTCCGGTGGGTCTACGTAGGAGGCGACTTTTGGGAATGGGGTTTTTGAGGGATTTTTAGGCGATGCGGTTAGAGACTCATCAGTCATCACCAACAACCTTTATTTTACCATCTTTTCTCCACTCAACTTTCCAAACGTGGCTGAGGAATTTCGACTTCCTCAGCTCTGGCTACCCCTTCTAGGGATTTATAGCCGTGAGTATATGTATGTGTGTATGTAGATATTTGGTTAGAGTTCTGAAAGTACATAAAAGTTACAGAATGTGTTAATTATTCTGAAATTTCTTAAAAATTTTTAGTTTCATTTGTGACTCCCTCGTTCTGTTATATATAACATAGTCGTGAAAATAAATTGCAAATATAGCAATTCATTACTTCAAAACAGCCATACCTAAATAACCTACAATACATAGTTGCCCTATAAAACACTTAAACAGTAAAAAGCAGACCTCTGCTAAATTAGCATATCTCTGCAGAACTCGCGACGGAAACTTTGGCAATAAGAAGCAGCTGCTCACATCCAGAAGTCTGGATGTGGCCGAGACAGCTCCGAGATACCAGTTATTACTAGTTCCAACCAGTATTTAGTCGTGCGTTTCTTCTTGCCTTGTGTTTCACGTTGTTGAACTTTGTTTTCGTAAATGTAGGTCGACTTGGTTCTAATTTAAATCTTTTTGTTCATGAAAACCTTATGTGGGGATTATTACTAATAAATAAAGAATAAATAAACGAAAGAAAAATTTCGACACTACACGTGTAAAAGAAATGAAAAATAGAAGCATTTCGCGCTGGCAGCCATTGACACGGTAGCTCAATTGGCAAGAGCGACGGGGCGTATACCCGAGGTCGCGGGTTCGAATCCCGCCTGTGTCGAAATTTTTCTTTCCTTTATGTATTCTTTATTTATTAGCGACTTGGTTCTAGTTTTAAAACACATTTTAAGGTGTGTTTTTGATTTAGGTGTATTGGAGGTTAGCATGATGATAAATTAATTGGATTTTATAATGATGTGCCGTGTAGTGCCGGCTTACAATGACTCTACCCCATTTACCCACGGGTTTTTAAGTGGTTTTTACTATTCTTTATTTCTACCATCTTGTCCCCTATCAACTTCCAAATGTGGCTGAGGAGTTTCCAGTTCTTAAGCTTTACCCCTTTTTGGGATTTATGGCCGAGAGTATATTGTTATGTGTGTATTTATAATTATGTTATAAACACCAACATGCAACTCGCACAAACAAATTATGATTCGAAACGGAACGGACTATAAAGTCCGTATAAAGTCCAACTAAAATTGTTAAACATTTTTTTTTTATTTATACTCTTGTCGCTGTCATTGAAAGTCTGCACAGCTCTGCACATGAGAACATTACATCAATTCAAAATCAATACCACTGCGCTGCTGTATGCTGTATGATTCTCCGATCCGGCAGTCTTGTAACTATATTTCGGATCGTAATAATATGCTGTACCAATCCAAGTATCGATCCATTTTTATGCTAGATTGGATAATTTGGATCGGTACTGATTTGAATTAAAATAATTTTAGTCTTAAACGTTATCAAGTTCGATTCGTTCCCCCCCCCATGAACGATTTTTAGCCGTATGAAATAATAAAAGGTAAATCGGGGAAATGTGGTGATATTCTGACGAGATTACCTGCAGATAAAATTCATTTGAATTAATTCGTTTTTTAGTTAGTAATAACGTAACACCGAAATCTTATTACAAAAAAATATTATTTTTTTATTTCAAGGTATCACTTCCCTATCTTATAAAATTAGAACAGTAATATAAAAATTAATTGTGAATCAGTAGTCATTTAATGTACTATTCTTTGGCTAATGGGTTGTAACATCATTTTGTTACATTACATATATTTTACACTTTTTAAACTCTCGCGGTTTGTAGACATTGTACATAATCCCTAAACTATCAATAAAATGTAGCTTTCTATTCATAATAAAATAATTTCCACCAAGAACAAGATTAATTATCTACTGAATTTTTTTGGGCGATGCGGTTGGAGACCCATCACCAACAACCTTTATTTTACCATCTTTTCCCCAAGCAACTTCCAAAAGTGGCTGAGAAGTTTCTAATTCCTTAGCTCTGGCTACCCCTTCTAGGGATTTACAGCCGTTAGTATATATGCATGAATTTAAGACACTGTTAAATGTATGAAACGTCAACGTAATGAGGGGTTTTCAAAATGTCATTTTTAGTTTAAAAAAACTCGTGAGGTAGCGCTGTACGTACGTATTATGTCAAAACATTGATGACGAATTACGACTCAGGACTCCAGAAGACTAAAAATTTACAAATTATGACACAAGCCATAAAACAAAGATTAATTATGCAACCAAACACCTTAAAATAATTTGCTTTGACTATTGTCTCAGATCATCTTTTGAATTTTTAGTAAAACTCGATGAGCTATAAGATTGAAAACCCCTCTTTTAACAGCCGTCAATCCAATTCATCAACAATAATATGAAAATATGAATAAAGTCGAGAATAAAGAAGAATATATAAGAATAAAGAAGAATAGAAAGAATAAAGATTTAATGGTGGTTTCTAAACGATGGTAAGGTTCCATTTTTATCTCTAGACACTCTTAAAATATAAAATATTCATATATATGATATATGGTTTACCCAATATCTATTTTGCGATGAGCTCAATAAATTAGACTTTCAAGTTCGCAAACAATTATTTCGATCCGATACTACTTGCAAATGAAATGATACACCCGATCCGATCCCGAATATACAATAATCGACCGGATCGTATTATATTCCTCTTTAAAAGATCAAACTAGCACGTCACTAATTTAGTATTACCAACTTATAGGTTTTCTCCCTAGTTTCAGGTTTTTTAGGGGTTATATTGTACATAATGTAAAGGGGTATTTTTGAGGTTTATTTTTTCTTCGTTTATTCAAACTCAAAAGTTTATACCGTATGTCCCCAAATAAGTTGGCAAAGGTACTTATACTCCTGAACATAACGTGATGTTGTCACCTGATGTTCAGAGTACCTAAGTTTTGCTTGTATAGTGTAGTAATCACGTGATAGGGAGCAGGCCTATCGCCGTTTTGAACGAATACACTGTCTCACTCATCACTAAGTTAACCCTTAACACCATACGTGGGGGAGCAGAGTCCCCCACCAAGCATTTTTTTGTAAATATAATTTTTATTGTAAACGTTACGCGCTCGCGGCTCCGCGTATTCTCAGTATTGCCCGAGAGGTCGCAGGGTGCAAACGTGCGTCGGGCTGACACTTGTGGTTTGCGAGGTACGTGTTACAACGGGACTTAGGTCCCCCACGAGTGTAGTTACGTTACTAATTTTTTTTGATTATCTTATCGTGTTGTTTATTTTTTTTAGATTTTTGAAGCGCAATGGATAAAAATTTGACTCCACAACAGATAGAAAATCTGTTGAATGATACAGAGTTGGATGAAGGTAGAAATGAAGAGATTTTTCCGGAAGAAATAGCGGATTTGAGTGATATGGAGGAAGAAGCTAGTGACCATGACACGGAAAGTGAAGAAGAACTTGGCGATGATTCTGAAGACGATATTAATGTAGATCGACAGACTGACAACAGCTCTAATGCTTTTTACGGCAAAAACAGATGCAAGTGGGGGAAAACACCGCCATCGCGGTCACGAGTTCGAGCGCATAACATAATTGTACATTTGCCTGGTCTAAGAGGTCCTGCGCTGTCCAAAAATGTGATGACTCCACTTGATGCTTGGTCTTGCCTGTTTACTGACGACATGTTAGATATGACAGTGGAATACACTAACCAAAAAATCACCAAATATCCAGTAACACACAAAACTGAAGCAGCATATACACATCACGTCAGTTCTAACGAAATACGTGCATTCATCGGGTTGATGTTTCTGACAGGCATCTTCAAATCCGGAAGGGAAGACGCTCGTGGTCTCTGGTCATCTAAATCAAGAGGAAGACCTATTTTTAGAACAGTTATGAGTCTCAATAGATTTCTTTTCATTTTATCGAATCTACGATTCGATGATGAGAGTACGAGAGAAGAACGAAAAAAAAACAACCGCCTGGCTCTCATATGTGAGGTTTTTGACATATTTATACGAAACTGTAGACAAAACTACAGCTGCTCCGAGTACTTGACTGTGGACGAAATGCTAGTTCCTTTCAGAGGACGGTGCTTGTTTCGTATGTACATGAAATCCAAACCAGCAAAATATGGTTTGAAAATAATGTGTTTGTGTGATGCGAAGACACATTACCTATACAACGCTTTTATTTACTCTGGAAAAGAAGCACAAACTCGAGCTGATTCAATGTTAGTACCCACGAAGAATGTCATGACTCTTGCAGAACCGATTTATGGAACGAACAGAAACATAACAGGAGACAACTGGTTTACTTCAATTGAGCTGGTCGATGCGCTGAAACAAAAACAACTTACGTATGTCGGCACTATACGAAAAAACAAAAAAGAGATTCCTCCGCAATTTCTGCCACAAAGAAATCGGCCAGTTCTTTCGTCAGTTTTTGGTTTTCAAAGTGATAAGACGTTAGTCTCATTTGTACCTAAAAGGAACTCAAGTATCGCTCTTGTATCTTCAATGCATCACGAACCTGTTACGAATTCTGAAAACAAAAAACCGGAAATCATTGAATTTTATAATTCTACTAAAGGCGGTGTCGATGCCCTAGATCAAAAATGTGCAGCCTACTCTGTCAACAGGAGATGTCAAAGATGGCCCACTACAATATTCTGTGCCATGCTGAACATATCCGGTGTAAATAGCCATGTGCTGCATTCTGCATCTAACACTGAAATGATCAGCCGCTACGAGTTTCTAGAGAACCTCGCATATGCTTTAGTGAGTCCTCATGTTCTGGATAGAAGGTCTACAAAAACTCTTTCTAGGGAGCTAAAAGAGATGATAGACAAGTTTTTGAAAGAGGTTGGTATTGACCCACCTGAGGACCCATCAACATCTGAGGATTTGTCAACACAGCCGAGTCAAAATAAGAGACCAAAAAAGTCAAGATGCCATTTGTGCCCTCGTCAGAAGGATAGTAATACTCCTAGAGTGTGCTCAAAATGCCAAAAAAATGTATGTCGTGTACATTCTATTGATGTAAAAATATGCGACAAATGTAAGGAATAACGTAAAATAATAATATACATGATATTGCATGGCATAAATAAAGATTTTCTTCGAAGACTGAAAATGTTCCTAAAATATTGTTACAGATTGATAAGTAAACATACCTATTGTGATTTTGCATGTTATTCAAAATGTTGAAAATATTATATTTTATTTTTATTTTTAGTTATATGTCTGAAAGGAAAAAAGACACATTTAGTTTAAAAGTTTATTTTTTCATTTTTATTTTCTTTTTTAAACTTAGTTCTAAAAAAATTTAGCCAAAAAGGCACTTATTTCCTTAAAACATCAGAAAAGTGACATTTATGTTTTGAATTTCAATAAAACTGATTTTGTTAATTTGTATTAAGCCTTTTATTTATTTTATATAAAAAAAACTTCATTAAAATTATTAATTCTCAATTAAATAAATACCGAATTCATAGGGGACCTAGCTCCCCCACGAGTGTATATGTGTGGCTTGAAATAACGAGTGGTGCTAAGGGTTAAGTAAGAACAACTCAGCCATGTAGGTTTGCTCCTGTGTATTACTTTACTCTATGGTTTGCTCCTTTAAGATGTTTTCCTCACTGTTCACAACCATGATAAAACCACCCATAGAAAAGATAAATTGGTGTAGTCTCAACTCTTTAGAATTGGAAAAATCTAAGAATTGGAAAAATCTCTTCAAGATATTACATTAAAGTATCATAACAGCCACTTAGAGATGCTAAGCTACATAGAAGGTTTAGAAGAAATCATAGAATTAAGTAATGAAAATATCAAAACAGTAGAAACACTTTCTGGGTTTTGCAATAAGTGTGAAAGCGTAAGTACTGTCATAAATGATGTATCCCCTGAAAATAGAAATAATATGGTTCAGCCCACTTTTGCTTACAATAGAGGTGTGTCGACTCAGAGGACTTTAGTCTTCTCCGATTCTCTTGGTGTTAACATTGGCCATCATTTAAACAAAGAATTAGACCAATGTATCTTAAATACTTGTATGCCCGGAGCAAGTTACTCACAAATAATAAATTCTGTTTTAAAAGCACAATATGACTCCAACACTACTTTAGTTATTTTAATTGGTTCAAGTAACATGGTTAAACCAAGTGACTTGAAGAAATCATTTGACAAGTTGGTTAATTTAAATGTCAGAAAAATAATTATAAGTGACTTCCTATATTCCAAGCATCTTAGCTATAAGGTTAATACTAGGATTTATAAATTAAATATGTTACTATATAATTTGACCTTGGGATATAGGCAAAAAATTGTTAATTTTAATATAAATAACTATATTAAGAAACCATTTTTGACTAAAAGTACCTTGAAAGTACCTGAACATTCTAAAAAACGTCTAGCTATGTTACTAGCTAGTAATATTATTTACAACAATGTTATTAATTTGAATAACATAACTATTTCAACTGACTTGGATGCAGTTATTAGTACATGTACTAATGTATCTGCAAATTTAGCTTTAAACTAGGTAGTAAGACAAAGGAAAAGGCATACATTTCTCTTGTTCATCAGAACATACAGAGCCTTTCCTGCAAACTATTAGAATTAGAGTTATTCATTAATAAGTACAATGCCAAAATACTTTGTTTAACAGAACACTGGTTAAAAGCCGAACAAATGAAGTTTAGTTTAAAGAATTACACAGTGGGCAGTTGTTTTAACAGAGAGTCCATAATGTGTGGGGGTAGTATGATACTATTATATGTAGACATTAAATTTAAAGAAAGAAAAGACATCTGTAGACTCTCTGTTGAACAACATGTAGAAATCTCATGCATTGAATTGAACAAGTACATAATTTTGTGTGTATATCGCCCACCCAAAGGTAACTATGACATCTTTGAAGCAGTGATGGAAGATGCTTTGGGGATGGCTTCCCGCAGCTCCAGAGAGGTTGTAGTTTGTGGGGATTTCAATGTTGACTTGTTGGGTGAGGGTCTAGTAAAGGAGAGAATATTAACACTTTTTCAATCATTTAATCTTCTAAATGTATTTAATGAGCCAACCCGAATTACCTCGACCTCTGCAACATGTTTAGATAATATTTATTGCAATTGTGATTACTCCGGTCACTTCCTTTTTGATTGCATTACCTCAGACCACAAGGGTCAATTTATAAATTTAGAATTTACCATTGAAAAGAAAAAGTCAATAGTATGTAGACAGATAACTGAAAAAAAACTTAGCTTATTTGAAAATAATATTAGGTCTAGCATCAGCCCCCCAATGAGGAGCAGTGAATCATTAGAGAATTGTCTTTCTTTCATCAATGAGCTAAAAACAGAATTTAACAAAATCTTTAAAACTAAGGTAATACTGTGTAATACAAAATGCTCTTTTGCTGAATGGGCCACCACTGGAATTAGAATAAGTAGAGATCACCTATATAACATTTATAGAGAAAAGTCCTATAACTTCAACCAAGATTTTATTATTTATGTCAGAAATTATTCAAAAATTTTCAAAAAAGTTTGTGGTGAAGCTAAATCTAGATGCATAAAACATAAAATTAAGAATTCTTCTAACAAGAGTAAGACTGTCTGGAAAATAATTAACAGTGAAACTGGAAAACTAAAGTCCCCACATGATCTCAATTTATTATTAGATAATGAACTGATACAGTCAAGATCACAAATTGCTGACATTTTTGAAAATCATTTTATTAATACCCCCACTCAGACAACAGAGAAATTAAATTCATGTCCCCAAAAAGCTCTTGAGTTGTTGGAACGAAATGTTACCAAAACAACAGCACAGTTTTCTTTCATGTATGTTGACAGTAATGATATAATTAAAAATTTTAAAACTATTAGTCTTAAAAAAACCGAAGACATAACCGGAATGTCAGTTTTCGTCATAAACAGAATAATAAATATAATCGCTCCACATTTAACGATACTTTTTAATAAATGTATAGATATAGGAGAATTTCCAGACTGCATGAAGTTAAGTAGGCTCATCCCACTCCATAAATCAGGAGATAGTCAGGACTTTACCAATTATAGGCCTATTTCTATTTTACCAGTTCTCAGTAAAGTTTTTGAGAAAATCATGTCCAACCAAATGCTTTCTTATTTCAACAAACATAATATATTCCATGACGAGCAATATGGTTTCACCAAAGGTAGGTCTACTGTAGATGCAGGAGTGTCACTAATGAAACATATTTTTAATTCATGGGAAAACTCCCGGGATGCGTTAGGTATATTCTGTGACCTCACAAAAGCTTTTGATTGTGTAAAAAAAGAGATAGCGTTGATTAAACTTAAATATTACGGTTTTGACGAGCAAGCACTGAAATTGATGGCATCATATCTTAATAAAAGAACTTTAAAGGTTGATATTAATGGAACCACGTCGGAAGGATCGGAAATAGAAATGGGCGTTCCTCAAGGTTCTATACTTGGCCCATTACTGTTTCTGATTTACATTAATGATTTGCCATTTATGGTACAAAAGTATTCTGAGATAGTTATGTTTGCAGATAACACATCTTTAATATTTAATGTAGCGAGATCCTCTACATCTCTTGACGACGTAAATAAAGCTATCTCACTGGTATTGCATTGGTTTACTGTAAATAACCTGGTTCTAAATGCCAAAAAAACTAAATGTATTAAATTTACTTTACCGAATGTTAGGCAAGTTGAAAACAATATTGTTATTAATAGTGAAAAAGTAGAATTAGTGAAAGAGACAAAATTCCTAGGGATAATAATCGATTCTAAGTTGCAATGGGGACCATATACTAACACTTTCTAAAAGGCTGAGCTCAGCAGCGTATGCCGTGCGTAAGATTAGAGAAATAGCAGACGTAGAAACAGCTCGCATTGTGTATTTCAGTTATTTTCATAGTATTATGTCGTACGGTATTTTATTATGGGGTAAAGCGGCTGATGTTCATAAAGTTTTCGTCTTACAAAAGCGAGCTATCCGATCTATTTACATGTTGAGGTCGAGGTATTCGTTGCGCGAAAAATTTAAAGATATTGGCATTTTAACTGTCCCTTGCCAATACATATTTGAGAATTTAATGTATGCTAAAAAGAATATATGTCAATTTAGTAAAGTTAGTGATAGGCATACTGTTAACACTCGAAATAAGGACAAACTTAACGTACCGAAGTGGAGACTTAATAAAGTAAGTAACTCCTTTATGGGACTATCCCTCCAAATGTTCAACAAACTTCATTCTGACATGTTGGAATTGCCTGTGGCATCTTTTAAAAAGGCAATTAAAGCAATGCTTTTAAAGAAATCTTACTACAGTGTTCAAGATTTTTTAAACGACAAGGACCCAACGCGCACATGACCGTGTCCGCAAAGCTATAAATCTTCCCTCGTTATTCCCAGGAATAGTTGTCTGGTGAGGATTTTTCTTCTCACGTTATGTGATTGGTTTTTTGTGATGGACAATTTATTTTTATTATGTCAAACAAGCGTTTGGTTTTGTCGCATAGAAAATCTTTTATAAGGTAAAAACATGTTAATAAACTGAAATTGTACAAACCATGTTTTGAAAAAATGAAAAAATGTGAATGTAAAGAGTTTCTTTGTTGCTTCTTCTCTTTACGAACACCTTCCGAAGCAACGGACTAATGATAAATTTAAAAACATTTGACGTTCAAAAAATGTTAGTTTTTAACTTAATTTTGAAGAATAAACTTTTTGACTTTTTGACTTTTTTTTTGACTTAGGATTTGAACCCTCATCGTCTACACGATAAGTGGTGTTCTAACCACTGAGCTATCACGTTTGTTGCTTGAATTATTTATAATGTGTTTGTATTCAAATAATGTACAACGCTCAATTTTATTTCTAACTAGTGGATCGTCCCAGCTTCGCACGGGTAGCGTTGTTTTTTTAAATATCTTGAGGTTTCTTTCTTCAGTCACTGCTCAAGCATTGTGAAATTCAGCGCAATGTTTTCAATTTATTAAATTTATAGCACTCCCTAAACAGTGTAGTTTGGTGATTTTGAATGCGCTTTAATGAACGGTTCAGTATTTCCGTTTAATAGCAAATTTTGGAATAAAACGCTATGAAGTATTATAAAAAATAAATCTTCACGTGATGCAGGATGCAACTACTGGCGCCATCTAGTATGTTTTATGTAAATTAGTAAAGATTTGGTTTTGGTCACAGGCGCGATGGCTTATTTTATGTATAATTTCGGTGTTTCTCTACCGATTTCTATGATTTTTTTTTTATTGAATAGGTAATAATGTTACTTTTTTTAAATTAGGGATGATTGAGAGGTTTACAAACGTAAGAGTAAACAAATATAATCAGAATGTTCCGAACTGCTAAGCTATCAGGAATTACACGTGTTATTGTGAGTTAAACGTAAAAGATAGACATAAACTGTGAAGGATTTGTTTTAGATAATTTTATGCAGAATTTTTTCGTCATACATGATTTCTATGTAAGTTTAACCATTAAGGCTGCACACGCGACGAAGCTTAAAAAATGGAGTAACTTCTCCCGTTTTCTCAAAATTTCCCAAAATTCCCCTTTACTACTCTGCTGGAAAGTATACAAAAACCTGCCCAGGAGTATGAAGAATAATTGTACCAAGTTTCGTTAAAATCCGTCGAGTAGTTTTTGTTTTCATAAGGAACATACAAACCGACAGACAGACAGACAGCAGACAGACAGACAGACAGACAGACAGACAAAAATTTTACTGATTGCATTTTTGGCATTAGTATCGATCCCTAATCACCACCTGATAATTATTTTGAAAATATATTTCATGTACAGAATTGACCTCTCTACAGATTTATTATAAGTATAGATTAAAAATATATCAAATTACTTCGACTCAATTGTTTTCTTAAGATAATGGAAATAAATGAAAATATGTTCGCCGAAATAAACAAAATATAGAAAACTTATGATATCTAAAAGTGGCTTACTAATTTATTAACTACAACAATTTATTTTTCTAGGATCTTTATAGATAGCAAGGAACGAAACGAGCGATGTAGCGATAAATAAATTAGAGAGTTGGTAACATCCAACGCACTTTTTTTAAAAATCTAAAACTTGTATTTATATTTATCTAAAACCATTTGTATTTTTGAAAACAACCCAAAGTACCCAATAACTTTTGATATATTTTATTTCATTCATAGTCTTATGGTCTTATGCATGTTTTATGAAGTAATTTTGTTTATGCAATAAAACAATACTTAAAACAGTTGCAGTTTTCAGCTTCAATAAATTCTAAAATGTGCACACAGATGATGGACTGAAGTCTTGTTTATGTCAAGTTACGGAGTAAAACAGGTGATATATCTGTGTTTATTGTATTAATGACAGTGAATTTTGTAGAAGTGCTGTGTAGTATCAGCTTAGAATAGCACAACCCCATTTCTTGGGTGTAGGTAAAAGGCGACTAACGGTATTGAGGCTTTAAGGGATTTTTGGGCGATGCGGTTGGAGACCCATCACCAACTACCTTTATTTAACCATCTTTTCCCCACTCAATTTTCCAAAAGTGGCAGAGGAATTTTAAATTTCTTGGCTCTGGCTACCCTTTCTAAAGATTTATAGCCGTGAGTATATGTATGTATGTAATTTTGTAGAAATAATTTTTAGCTTTTGAGTCGAACCGGAAGCAGAGTAACATCCGTTCAATAAACTAAATTTTTATTCAGTTTATCCCTTTTGTATGGATTGTTTCAAGTCTTAAACAGTCTTACAAGGCAATCAAGAGTTCTGAACCTTTAAACGGCTTGGCTGCTGATGGTTGCAAATCCATCATCTTCTAGTGATCCTTAAGTTATTCAAACGGCTTAGAATAGCACTATCCCATTTCTTCCGGTGGGTGAATGTAAGAAGGGATTAACAGTATTAGGGCTTTTAAGGATTTTTTTGGTGATGCGGTTGGAGAACCATCACCAAACTTCATTCTACTATCTTTTCCCAATGCAACTTCCAAAAGTGGCTGAGGAATTTCTGATTCCTTAACTCTGGCTACCCCTTCTAGGAATTTATAGCCATGAGTATATATATGCATGTATGTGGATAGTGTCAATATAATAATACATACTTACATATACTCGAGGCTATTAATCCCTAGGTGTAGTCAGAGCTTTGGTATAGGAAATTCTTAAGCCACTTTCAAAATTGAGTGGAGAAAGGATTGTAAAGAAAAGGTTTTGGTGATGGTTATCCTACCACATAGCCCAAAAAATACTTAAAAGGCCTTACTTAAAAAATACTTAAATACTTAAAAAAAAAATTGTAAAAAAAACCCTTAAGTCGCCTCTCATGAACGTCCATGGGAGGTAATGGGATAGTACTATTCTAAGCTGACACTAGACAGTTCTAAAATAATAATAAAGAGTGCAATAAAAAGAAATACTTAATTGAATACACTAAACTACTACTTCTGACTATTATCTCTTCTATAACACTAACTACTATTGAAAATGCCTTAAGTAATAATTCAGCCAAGTGCTTTAAGTATCTCGTTTTGGTATTTAATGTATTAGTCTCATTAATTTAATTTCTAACATTTATTCATAAATAAGACTGTGATAGCATCAAAGAATAAGGGCCGGCGCTCACTGCCGGCATGGCATGGCAAAGGATTTCGGTACAGATACAGCATTTTTAATCTTATTGCCATGCATATAAATTTCATTTTGACACAACAATGCCAAGGGAGGCCACGGTAGGACAGAACGTCGGCATCGTTGTGTCAAAATGAAGTAAAATGAACTATACTCATGGTAATAAGATTAAAAGTGCTATATCTGTACCGAAATCCTTTGCCAGGCCATGCCATGCCATGCCGGCAGTCAGCGCTGGCCCTAATTCCTCTTAATATTCACCTGCTTAGCAAATTAAACCCGAAATTTTTCTTTCCTTTATTTATTCTTCATTTATTAGTAATAATCCCCACATGAGGTTTTCATGAACAAAAAGATTTAAATTAAACCCTTATAATTTTTTTGATGAATAATAAATTATAACAATAAAATATTTAATTTAATATAAATCTGTACCTTACAGTCACATCATACTTAAGTCATGTGGACTAAATGTATGTTACCAAGGTTTTGTTATTGCGATAGGCAGAACTATCTTTGGATTTAAATATTCTTTCATTTCTCTCGGGATCCACCAATTCAACTCGGACTTAGTTCCACCTAATGAATGTAATAGCATTGTAAATGATGTGTTAGACCATACAAAATCAGTGTGGCAGCTTATTAGCATATTATTTAATATATTTTTGGTAAGGAATGTTTTTTTAAACATAATAGATTTTATTACATTAAAAATAATAACAGACATTATAAAAAAAACAATTATAGTATGGTTAAATAATAATTAATATAATTGTGAAAAAGAATATGATAATTACATCAACTATAAAAAACTTATCCTATAAAAAATTAGAACAATAATTACTGTTATTTTCATTAATACATTGATTAAAGTTGAACCAATCTGCTGAAAGTATAATGAATGCTAAATAAGTCTCACTTTACTGTATACACTGCTTTTTGTATACTTAACTCGGCCCATTTTAATAGAATGACAATTAATAAATAAAGAATAAATAAAGGAAAGAAAAATTTCGACACAGGCGGGAATCGAACCCGCGACCTCGGGTATACGCCCCGACGCTCTGCCAATTGAGCCACCGTGTAAATGGCTGCCAGCGCAAAATTCTTCTATCCTTTATTTCTTTTACATGTTTAAGTAGTGTTTGCGTTTTCTACCTCCGAATTTTTTATTTATTTGGAATCGAAATTTTTCTTTCCTTTATTTATTCTTTATTTATTAGTAATAATCCCCACATGAGGTTTTCATGAACAAAAAGATTTAAAGAATGACAAATTCTTGACGCTGGAGGTCTACTCTTCACTTTGATAATGATAATAACATACTTATCTCTTCCAACCCCTATTAAGATTTATTTCTGTCTCACTCTCACAAAATATTAGGAGTTTATCCATAAGTGAGTATAAATTGTGGATTTTGCCTAATTCAACCATACCTTCATAGTAGTCGTTGGTTTCATTGGCTAGAAATTGCCAAAATTCATTTTATTCTTGTTGTAGTTTCACCTTGGAAGCGACGAGACGGACACAAATATATCTTACAAACTATTATCGTTTACGGTTTTAAGAGAGACCTCCTAATCTTAAAAGATTTACTGCCTTTTTAGAACTCTTACGAACTGAGTTTTAACTATAAATGCATGTTTATTGACTAACTTTGTATAGATATCTGTTTTAGCTTTAGATATATCCGTGTTTAATTATCTAATTGCAAAAGTAAAGCGACACTGCGTTTTATCCAATGGGCAGAAGGTTGATCGGAAGGCAAATAAAACGCCAAAACGAAATTAGACGAATGTCCCGTTGTTGCTAGAACACCTTTTCTTTCTAGAGTTTTATAAAGTGGGCATTTATATCTATCTCCCTCTTTAAATTCAGTTTTAAGATATGGAAATAGCCATACGACGGGCATATTATCATTCAAAATCTTGGGAAACTGTTCGCCTATAACATGTTTGGCCCTGTCCCATCTCCCACCATCAATAAATAAACCGTGAACATAAACCCCCCACATTGGTGGTACATTTTCATAATCAACTTTGCGAACTTCAAAATCAAATATAAGCAAATCTATAGGTATCTTCTTAGAACGCGCGTAGTTTTGTACTGAACCTGTCAAAAACGCTTGCGTAAAGAAAAATCCTGATAGCCAAAACGTCGATGGTTTTCCATTATCGTACCAATCTTGCAACGCTTTAAGTCGCTCTACTAAATCAGCTACATAACTGGGTAGTGGTTTCAAACTCGGATACGAAAATTTCGCCCAATTTGCTGGTATTTGCCCTAAGATCATAGCATTCGCTTGTAAATCTAAAGCTGGGGACATTACGATCATACCTTTTACTGCTTTTTGTAAGTCTAGTAGTGAAGTTTTGATTTCTTTTATTAATTTATTAAATCTTTCCATTTCTTGACACAAGACAGTGTTCATAGATTCATTGTAATCGACTGGATACTTCTGTTGAGCAAATTCAATGTCAAACATTGGTGGAACTTTGGACAGTATTTCTGTTGCCATATTAGTCAATATGCCCTCAGTATTTACACCTTCACTTCCACCACCACCACCTTCGACAAGAATAAGAGACGCTGCTAATGCCATAGATAAATTATAATCTCTTGTTATGCCAGCATTCATATGTAGACCGAAAACCTCAGGTGGTGGATTTACCGGAACAGATTCAATGTGTTTCAAATAGTCTTGATATTCACAGCGACGCGGTAAAGAATATTCTGGTCCGATGTTGCAGAATAAATAATTGGGATCATGGACCACGTTCTCATTTACATAGTTATCTAGGATAGTAACTATTAAGCGACGATCCCAATCATCAGTAACACGACCACCGTAATTGCACTCACCAGTTAGATATTTGATGGCCACATATTGAATATCTTCATATTGATTCAAAAACATTTGCAATTGCATTACTGATATATGGAAATCTGAATCATTAAAACCATATTGTATGTTCCAACCCAAAGGTCCAAACTTTTTTCTTTCCTGGATTACTGCATGGAAAAAACTAATACCATACAGCAATTTACTGAAAGTTTTATCTTTTCCTGGACAACCTTCATAAAATTCAGCTTCTTTTAACGGTTCTGACAAGTATGATCTATTCAAATTATGTTGCAAGCCTGTTGGTGGTTCATTTGTCATCTTAACTCCAGTTTGTAATACTGATTGAGGGAATTTATCTGATGGGTAACTAGTCAGCCATAACCTAAAGCTTAGATCAGTATTGGTGAGATCAAAACCTTCTACAAGCTTCTCTAACACTGGCAACCAAGATACAGCCAAATGGCAATTTTGCAAACAAACCCATCCACCTTCAGCTTGTGCCCTTTCCATCATTGCTCTAGCAATAGGGCCCTGACCCTGACCTAAAGAAATATAGTTAAATCTATTAGAATAGCCCATTTTTTCGCAATATTTAATTAACGCTCCCATGGGATCAGATCCAGGCGATAAAATAAATATTAAAGGAGCAAGGCAATTAGAATCACCAAAAGACTTAGCAATATCAAACGGTGGGGGGGTTATGTATTTTTTACCTAAACTCAACTCTACAAATTCGGCTATTGAAGTTTTCAATTTATCCGGTCTCAATACTCTTATGACAAGAAGTTTTTGAAAAGGGGTTAAATTTGTTTGCCATACACCTGGTAGACTTTTGTGTTGAGGAGCTATGTCATCATAAATATCTTTCCATAATTTTATATTATCGATGAAACTATCTCTGAAACCGGTAAAAACAGTAAGATCATTCAAACGACAAATTTCATCCCAACTTCTGTCTGGTAGCCATTCGACTGGTTTTTTCAAATGGTTTTCTACTGCAATTCCTCCTGTTATCATGAAAATATACTCGCTTAAGTTCATTTCACCGGATGCGAGCATCATTTTTGCGCACATGACAAAAGAAAACATAAGTTTATCTTTATCAAAGAGTGATCGACATACGTTGCTGTACAAATTGTATGTAAACGTTTCTTTTAAATATTTTAGTCTTTTATCTAAGTCTTTTGATTTATTAGCTTGTTCAATAGAAATTATATAGAGGTTAATAAACCAAACTAAAGAATATTGGTACATTGGATCAACGTTAGGCAGTTCTGTTACACAATAATATAGTACTGCTGAATGAGAAGCAATTGGTCTATAACCAAGCCTAAACTTTTCAATCACTATTTCAGTTTCCACACTCGCTTCTTGCTTTTTTATTATATCAACTGCTAATAATTTTGAAGAATCCAAAACTTCAATTGCTGATTCATCCTCCAGAATATCCCCTTTTGATTCTTGTAGAGTTCGCAGTATATCATCTTCTACTTGTTTCAAAGCAGCCTTATTGGCAGCTCCTTGAACGATCAATTGCTCTCTTTTTTCTTGCAAATCTGGGCGCTCTTTAGCTACTACTATTCCTAGCAATTGATCTTCCAAGCCATCTTTTGTTAAAGCAAAATTAATTAACGTAACTTTATTAAAAACTTCTGGTAAATAATGAGGATTTCTTAGTTTAGTTGTCATATAAAACCTAAAGTTAGGATGGTACTCTATAACATTTTCTCCAATTGCAATGTATTCTCGCCCACTTTGTATATATGTATTTTTCATTAAAATGGGATCCAGTGGAGCCTCAACTTCTTCTAATACACATTCGATTAGTGCTGGTTTACCATACTCAAGACAAGTTTCTATAACTTTCATATAATTACCGTCAGTAAATTTTAAAACCTGTAAATCATTTAACTTTTCCATAGTTTTTATCCATTTATTGGCTTGTCCTTGCGGGTCAATAAGCAGAGACCATTTCATAGAATTATCTTGAATGATTGCGTTATCCATTGAAAAATGGTCCCTGGGTAAACCAGCAATACACCAGTTTTGAATTTTTATATCGGAACCTAGAATGTCTTTAAGTGTGTAAACTGGTGAATGAGGCATGTCCAAAGATATGACTAAGTCTCGCCATTTTTCAATCATTTGGATTCTGTATGGCAAGGTGTATGGTGCTAAATATGCCATTATACCACATGAAACCAATATATCACCAGCTAAATTATCAAAAAGCTTTTGCAAATTTTCTGCTGCTTCGGTCCAACGCACTTTTTCACCACCTAGACCCCCTATTAATTTTTCCGCCCGGTTAAGTTTATCGATACAAAGCTGAACTTCATCTTCTAAATTCTTCTTCTTTTTATTTGCCTCTTCTAATGCTTCATTCAACTGAGCTAGTTTTGCTTCTAAGCGAGCCACCATTGCAACTTTTTCTTCTAATATAGCCATAGTTGCTGCAAATTCTTTTTCAGCTGTAAATAATTTTAACTTCTTTGGTGCTACTACTTTGGCAACAAGATCGTATTTGTCTATTGCAATTATCCATTTACACAAACCTTCTGCAGCTGTAGAGGCTTTTGCTATTATATGCGGCTTAAAATCTTTATTGGTCAGGTATACTTTTCTGATGACTTTCATGGTTTCTACGGGAATATTATCTTTATCATATGATTTCAAAGATTCTAAAAAGCCCATATCACCAAGTAGTTTCTTACTTGGACCCCAGTAGTCTAACATTTTTTTGCCAGGATTATCTGGGTCTGGGATTTTATCTGGTTGTATACCTTTCATTACGCATACGGCAGCCATAACAAGTTTAACAACAGCTGGAGGGTTTTTCATCGATTTAACTAGAGTAATATCAGTTGGCTTTAAAGTATTCAAAGCAGCCACAGCATCTTGTAAAATTGGCATAGCAAGTGCTAAGTCAGCTTCACATTCTTTTTTGAGTTCTTGAGCTGCAGCAGCTTGTATGTTAGCCGCTTCTTGGTCTTTTTTTACTTGTGCCGCTGCTTTATCGACTAGATCAGTTTCTACTTCAATTTGTTCCATCATTTTTACTGACGCAGCAGCCATGACAATTAATTGTGGCTTAAGTGCATTTAAATCACGTTGCATTATAGCTACGGCTTCAGCTGCTTGATTTAGTTTATCCAACCCATTAATATACCTTAGCTTAGCCGCTCTTAAATCTCTTTGTTTTTTGTTAGTTAAACTTGTGAAAGACTTAATCAAATCTAAATATAAAGCTGATGTTATGTAAGTTTTTCTACCAAAATTCGAATAAAAATCAGCAGACGTTACTCGAGCATCAACATGAAATTGTTTACAGGCAACCACAGCAGCCTTTTTGACTCTATCGACGACATTTACTTTTACCATGTAGTAATCTGCAACCATTTCTAAAGCATCTTCGGGCCAGTTTTCATACCAGTCTATAGTGCAGCAATTAACAAGAGAAGGATAGAGACGCAGACGGATTCGAAATGCACTACCAATAGGGCTAAAACATAAAACGCAATGTAATTTTGCTTTGCATCTTCCTATAAAAAACGAGAATATTTGTAAGGGGCTTATATCTAAATTTCTGTTTCCACCTTGAGCTGCAAGTCTTACTAATTCCACAATTTCTTGTTTTTCATCAATGCCGTATAGATTTGGTACTTCTCCAGAGTTTAACATACTGTCAATGTTCTGAATAAAAGCTTCCATTTTTATTTGACTTTCTGTAAAAAGAAATGTGGTATCCTTATTGAGACCTCCTGATTCTCTTAGAACTTGCTTAAGGTCATCACCCCAATCTTTGATGTTATAAGATTTTGTTATTTCTGGTTGGAATGTCTGTTGTCCAAAAATAGCACTAGCTAGTCTTGTTAATGATTGCCTACCGGACCCTCCTACACCAACTAGTAAAGCATTTCCTGATGGCATGGATAAAAGTCTGCATACTTTAGAAAGATGTTCTAAAGCATAATCGAATAGAACAATTGTCATTTTGGCTTTGTGCGTTGCATTGTACTCATTAAGCATAGTTAAACTAACTTCAAGTAATGTTTTAACCGAAGGACATTCATCATAACGCCTTTCTCCTTCTAAGCCCTCCAGGTCTAAATAAGTTCCAAACATCATGGCTTTAATTGTTTCTTGAGTGACTTCTCCTTTACTATTGGCATATGTATTAAGAGCAGAATCAATAGTGTCTTTCATTCCATCGCGAGTAATGTTTTTTAATAATTCAAAAAACCAATTTCTGTCTGGTTCGTCCACTAACCTGTCGTAAAAAACTCTCATTATTTCATGAACCCAAAGTCGCACAAACGTTTTTTTGCTCTCCACGGATTCTTTTTTTAGAAGACAACAACCCTGAATAACTCTCGATATATCTCTTAAATTAAAAACGTAATGTGACTTAGCAGGTGTCGGTCGAAGGCCAGCAGTTGCTTGCTCATATATTTCCATAGTTGACTGAACAATATTGACTATGACTGGTTGTACATCTTGCCCGAAGCCATTACGACGAAGACCGAGTTGCAACAATGTTTGAAATATTTTGATCATGCTATCGTTTGAAAACTCGTTAATTGAATAGATGTTATAATGTCGCAGTAATCTTGGATATATCAACTGTCTACTACCACCGACTGGTCCTATGGCTCCATAAAATAAAGTATCGTGTATGTACAACTTATCAGTAGTCTTCAAATCATACCAATGTTTTTGATCGAAGTAAAGCCGAAGCAATTCTATAGCTGGTTGGGCCCCATACTGTTCTTTGGCTGGCATATTCATATCATCAATAAATATCACAGCAACCTTCCCTTTCGTTGGTCCATAATTATTTTTCCTTCTTTTGACTAATTTGGATATAACTAAATCTTGTGTTTGATTAGCGGATGTTGTTGTTGTAAATGTAATAAATCCTGGAGTATATTTTTCCATGTCCAGAGAGTTCATTAAATAATTTGACACATAAAAGCTTTTTCCAGTTCCAGTTGGTCCAATTAATAGAAGAGGCTTAGCAAATTTTGTATGTAATTTTAACAAATACATATATTTTTCCGTTTCTAAAGTTGGAATGACTGTTTGCAATAAGTTTATTTGTTCTTTAACCGGTACGCTTTTCATAAATTCCACCCAAGGTTTCCAACAACCTTTTCCTTTGAACATATAATAATGATCAATTATCATACCCTCAGTAGGTATTGATACATCAAGTCGATCTAGCAAAGGATGAAATTCATGTTCGCCTCTTAAATATTCTTTAAGTAGTTCATCAAACCGTTGTCGGGAATCAACATTCAAAATCCCTCCAATACCCCAAACCATTGAAAACATAAAAGCAGCTGTTATCCATGTTCTTATATATCTACAATCTTCTTCGCCTTGTATTGCACTGTCCATTAGCATTTGTATTAAATTGAGTGTACTAATTATCAAATTGACCTCGCCTCCGGTAACAAGTTGCGAGCATTTTTTTCTTACAAAATAAATGAACGGATCTATAAGCCATTCACACATGTAATATATGAATTCTTCATTTTCTTCATACCAATAAGGATTTAAAGTATTGACCCAAGAAGTGTAAAATGGTTTAGAACCTAAAGTTGCTGACTCCATATATATCATACCACAGCGTGAAACGGTTGCTGGAGAAGCTTGTGACAAATCCATGACTTCAAATATCATTGACATTACATTTGTCATAGCCATTACTTCACCAGATGTCAAACATAGTTTTTTATTGTCATCTAAAACGGTATTCATATTTTCTATCCAAACTGCATCAACCGGGCCATCAAAAACTATCCATTTCCTAACTGGAGTATCCTCCGACGCAAACTCACGAAATATAGTAGCTACTACTCCATCAGTCCATTCATACGAAATGGGGTCAAACGCTCCATATAATTGACCCATTGTCACAGCTTTTGGGTTCAATACTCTATAAACGCATTCAGATCCACCTAACTGGTTTCTTTCATGCATTATTGCAAATCCCTCTGACAGAATTTTAAGAGTACTTGATTTGCCCGAAAATGGGTCGCCTACTAACATGAATCCATGCCTGACTATCATCATTTCATAAGTTTGTATTATTTTTGTCAAAAAACAGTCCATAGGCTGTAAGTTGTTATTTTGACATGCCGTGCGGCAAGCATCGATTATGTTATCATAATCTGGCTTAGGCAAATGCACTCCTGGAAATAGATCCGAAATAATACCCTCGAAAAGGGGAACATCAAAAGATAAAAACTTTGCTAAATTTACATCGATGATTGATCTTAACAGTAAAATACTTTCATTTTCTACTGGATATGCTCTCTTTAAGTTACCAGCAGCTGACAATACAGTTTTGACTGCTCTCATCCCATAATCGTAATGGTTTTGTGATGACAGTTGTTCTGAACATAACTTATACGTAGTAACAATTTTCACAGATAAATTTCTAGCATCTAAAAATCCAAACGAATATAAAGAAATTTCTCCAATCATCGCATAATCAGGAACCATCATAGCCACTGTTCGAAACAAAACCTTTAAATTGTCAGGTAACTCAGATCGCCCTGCATAGCCAGGATTCATCGTTATACAAACATAACATGCTGGATTCAACCTAAGTGTAGTGCCTTCGAAAACAAATGTTTCCAAATGTTGCCTTACAGCCTGTACTATGCACAAAATTTGTTGAGCTATAACAGACAAAACTTCAACATCTATCCGATTGAATTCATCAAAACACGCCCAAGCACCACAAGAAGCTAGACCTTTGAAAAATTTTCCCATAGCTTTATAGTCTAGGCCATCAGAACAATTGAAAACTACACATTGTACTGCTAAAGCTTTAGCCAAATCTTTTGTTGTTTCAGTTTTGCCTGTACCAGCTGGTCCTTCTGGAGCTCCATTTAAATGCAGATAGTAAGCACCAACTAAGGTTCTATAACATCGGTCAGTTAGTGGAGTTATCACCAACCGATCTGAATTACCTAAATATTCATAAGCGTAATTCACAACTGCGTTAATAATTTTGACCATAACTTTTTCTTCTTCCCAGTAATAACGAAGCTGTGATAACCATTGAAAATCTGTAACTTCAGTCACATCTTTACCTATTAAATCCCAAATCACATCCTTGGCATGAACGTCAATCACAATAAGAGCTTTAACAGTGATACTACTTAGTTTAGACAAATCGGTTCTCCGTATCACTGAAACGGTTTCACCTAGTTGCTTAGTCAAAGAATTATGAAAGACTTTTAATTCGGAAACTTTATGCGTATGTAATGCATTGTGAACATCAATGGCCCAATAAATTTGTGATATTGCTAAGACTACCATGCCTTCCCAAGATAGTATCCATTCGACCCGACCTTTTGCAGGGTAATCATAATACGATATTTCAGTCTCTGACTTGACAGCTTTCAGCATTTGTTCTTCAACTTGAACCAACCATTTCTCAACAGACCCTCTGGCACCCTGTACGTTTATTTGTTCTAATAACTCAACTTGTTCCCCTTCCATTGATATCATAGATGATATGTTAAAATCTGGATCAAACACCAAACGATTAATACCTTCAAAACACTTTTTCAAATGAGGTTGTACTTTCAAAGGGTTTTTAGTTTCAGACAGAATTTCCAGCATTTCATCATTTGATAAAAAGAAGAATCTGGGAAAATATAAGCGCTTCTTTTCCAAGTAATTGTTAACGCCGTCATTAATCTTTTCTAACAGTTTCGAAGCTATTCTAAATTGCTCTAAAACTCCAGCGCCTCCAGCTATCTCAACAACATGTGGATCTTTATCAACTGATCCCATATATCTTCGATAAATGCCGTTCACTTCTTGAAACATAACTCCTTCTTCGGGCATTTGAGCGACTATGTCTTTTGATGAAAATATTGGCAATAAATACAGCCATTGACTTTGTACTTTACCCCACTCATCAATAGTAGCATTCATCCTCATTATTTTCTCATACCAAGCTCGTACTTGAGTTTCAAATGGTTTTACAAACGCTGAACCTCTCATGCCAATAGTTTTTACTATATGATCATCGAGGACACTTTGAACGTCATCCAAACCAGATAAAATGAAAATACCAGTATCTTTAAACGGACTTGTTTTAAAGCATATATCCGTCCATTCAGCTATCATTTTGTTTAAATTAGTTATTAATGCTAACTCTTTAGTTGCTGCAATACTAATTATTTCATACTGATCTATTTTTTCCCATAGATTAAAATCTATTATTTTTCTGAGTGTAGTCCCGGCAGTAGGTGTCAAATCAAATCCTGCAATTTGAGACATTTCATCCCAATGTCGTTGCATTAATGCTGGATTGCACATTATATGCGACATTTGGACATTTGGTCTCCAGCTTTTTATTTCTGCTAAAGCTTGAGCACTAAGTTTCATTGGAGCCGGATGGAAGTTATAATTAGCCTCATCAATATTTCCCGAAAATCGTCGTTCATTTCCTTCTTGAATTTGTTGTTTTATTTTATTTCTGTAGGTTTTCAAAAGTCGTAAAAATTCTTTGTAATAATAATCGTGATCTTGTTCCACTTGATCATGATCTATATACTCGAACACTCCATCCATCCAAGTGTAATAACTACGCCTCCATCTGTGAGCAAGATAAACTAATTCATGGAAAGGTTTTATATAATCTTTTAGTTCTTCTAAATCAGGATAGCTAGAAATATTCATTTTAAATGTTTTTTCTTCAGCGTTAATCCATGTAACTATTTTATCACAGTGGTTGAGACGTATAACAAGTTTTCTTAAATATTCTAAATATTCCAAAGTGTTATTAATGTCATCCATGTAGTCAAGTTGTGGCAAATAGGGTAACATGTCTTGAACTTCTTTATTAATAAAAGCAACTTTAGCCTGAAGTCGCTCTTCCATTTCACCTTTAATTGCCTCATAGGTTGCAGCGTTTTTGTTAAATATCTCATGTATTTCTTTTATCCAATTTATGGTTCTATTATTAGACTCAACGTGTTTTTTTGACAGAGTTGTAAACTCCATTAAATTGGATACAATAGCCACTTGGTCTCCAATTCTAAGTTTTAGATTTTCTACAATAACAGTTTTAGCATGTAACATATATACACCTTGCTCTAATAACTCTTCAGAGTTAGCTGGTTCTTTCAAGGCTTTGTCTTTAATTTTTTGAAATTCTGCGCAAATATCATCATTTTCTGCTATATGCGTATTAACCACTTTAGCTATGATTATATCTATATATTTTTGAGCCTTTTTTATTAAACCATCAATCATTTTTTGCTGTGACACTTCAGCACAGTTAAAATTTTCGGTTTGAGGTACACCCATTACAGCTAATCCTAACTCTTGAATATAAACAATCTTTTCTCTATAGTCTTCAAACTCTACTGCTTCTTCAATAAATTTACTCAAAGCTTCTAAAGCAGGTTCACCATATATTTCAGAATTTTCTTCTCGAAGTTTTTGTGTGTAATCCTCAAGAGGATGATAAACGATATTCAACTGATCTTGTAATCTATGATGATCATTATTTAGAAGCCATTCATTATATCGCACTGAAATAGAATCGTTGTCAAAAGGCAATTTTAAATATTGTTCTATCGGCATCAAACGTTGAGCTATTTTTGTCATAGCGTCTAACATAGAATGGTAAAACAAATGTATATCTTCAATTGACGGTTTATATAAAAATTCATCCTGAAAGTCCATATCTAGAGCCAGCAGCGGTAGCTTGTAAGGATCTTTTAGTATTTCTATCATATGGTTAATAGATCTTTGTATCAACAATTGAATTTGCATTGCTATAGTTCTGGTTGCAATTTCTACAAACTTAGGAATATGTTTTTTGTTTAAGTCTCTTAAGCATTTTGGAACCTTAAGCCATTTGACGAGTACCGTACCATACCATTTAAGTGTTAAAAAACCATCGACTTTCCTTATTTCTTCAAACAGTTTTGATTCAAATTGTAATAGTGACATAGGTCCTAGCGCTCTAAATTTTTCGAAATTAATTATAAATTCAGGAAAACTATTAATGGCTGATTCTATAACCATTCGAATAAAAGGATGTAACATAAGAGATGTTCCAGACAATCTCTTTCTATATTTAGCAACATTTTTGAAATTTTCGGTAATTCCATTCAACTTGAAACCAGAATCTTTAAATCTGATTCTAGAAACACCTGGAACAAAGATGATATTTCAATGATGATATTGAAAATGATAATTCATTAGATAAACTCAAAGTATAATGATAAATATTCATTATTAAGTCCACACAGAGCTCGAGACTGTATTTTTCTGAGATATTTACGTCAAAATAAATAATATGGGGGCTATTTAGTTCCTATTGAATAATTCTGTGACCAGAATAATTCAATAGGAACTAATCCAGACCAAATTCTGTACATCCAACTAAGTCTATCATTAAATAAGTCATGTTTTTAGGGTTCCGTAGCCAAATGGCAAAAACGGGACCCTTATAGATTCGTCATGTCTGTCCGTCTGTCCGTCCGTCCGTCCGTATGTCACAGCCAGTTTATTCCGAAACTATAATAACTACATTATTGAAAATTGGTGCGTAGATGTATTCTGTAAACCGCATTAAGATTTTAAAATAAAATCTGAAAAAAAAACCAAAATTTTTAGGGTTCCCCATACATAGAACTGAAACTCAATTTTTTTTCATCAAACCTATACGTGTGGGGTATCTATCAAAAGGTATTTGAAAATGATGTTGAGGTTTCTTATATCATTTTTTTCAAAACTGAATAGTTTGCGCGAGAGACTTTTTCAAAGTGGTAAAATGTGTGTCCCCCCCCCCGTAACTTCTAAAATATGGGCATGATAAAACTGAAAAAAATATATGATGTGTATTACTATACAAACTACTAACGAAAATTGGTTTGAATGAGATCTAGCCCGTAGTTCTATTTTTAAACGTCATAAATCAAATTACTTACCTAATTTGGCTCCCATGATTTTCACACAAACGGGATTTTCTATATATATGATAGTACGGAACCCTTAGTGCGCGATCCGACTCGCACTTGGCCGGTTTTTTTTACTACTAATGGTGCAAAAATTAAAGGAATAAAATCAAAATTTACAACTAAGTAACTTGTTCTTTTTGTTTGAATAAATGAATTGCACTAATAAATGTTTAACATACCAGGGGTGTCTCTGATAATAGTTTTCATGGCCAGTTCCTTAATATGGTGGTCCCACTCACTTTTGTATTCACTAGAGATTTGAGCAGCATGTGCTGGAAATCTGTTAATAATTAATTACTGTAGTATCGGCTTAGAATAGCACTACCCAATTTCTTTCCGTGGGTGTACGTAAGAAGCGACTAAGGGTATTGGGGCTTTTGAAAGGATTTATTGGGTGATGCGTTTGGAGAGCCAACACCAACAACCTTTATTTACCATCTCTTCTCCACTCAACTTCCAAGAGTAGCTAAAAATTTTCTAATTCCTCATCTCTGGCTACCCTTTTAAGGGATTCATAGCCGTGAGTATATGTATGTATGTAGGTGTCCGAATTTTACAAGATAAGGTTATTAGAAAGCATACAAAGAAGGAAGTTAAGAGAACAGTTTCTTGTGTATTGTGTGCTGCTACTGTCTCTTTTCTCCACGACCGCAGGACCATGAAGTAAAATACATAGAAGAAGAAGAAAGAAGAAGAAAAAATACATTTATTCGCCGTAAATATGGCACAACAGATATGCAACCCAAAAATAATAATAACCAAACCAAAAAACCAAACAAACAAAAGTTAAACAAAATATTTACAACTACAAAAAAAATATTAGTGAAAATAAAAAAAAAACAATAAAAATAATACCTTAAATGTTTACAATGAAACATAAAATCAAAAAGAGGAAATTATTAACAAATTCAAATGATAAACTAAAAAAATAAACAAAAATAACATACATTGTAACGAATACATCAGAATAACATATCTATTATTTAGTGTTTTCTAAAAATATAAATAATAAAAATAACTTTTACCTATACCTAAAGATACAACTACGAGATACAAATAGTATATACTAAAAAATAATAATAAAAATAATGAGAACAGGATAGGATAGGTTTCATAAAAGTAAAAAAATTGATTGCTCTATGGAGCCTTGTTGTACGGGTTTAGCTGGGCGGAACAGGAACATCCATTCGGCACAAAACACCAGGCTCGGCACGCGCGGGATAGGCTTCGGGGTTTCCCCCATGGGCCAGCTTCGTCTCGGGGGGGAACGTCCCCCCCGGTCTTTGGGCACCTCCCCAGGCGATAGAGGGGAGGGGTGGCTATCCCTATTGGGGATTAGCCACTAAGGAGGGTGAGGGAGGGTGAGGATACGCGTTACGCACCTCACCCTCGGGACTGACGTCGGGGCAGTTTGCGGTGGAAGGGGCGGTCCCCGGGGTCGCGTGTCTTGCGACTCCGGGGAGCGCGCGAGTTCCCGAGGCAGCGGTCGCCCGTCGGGCGGTCGTGCGTGTAGCGGGGCGATTCCGCGGAGGTGCTCGTGGCGGCAGTTGTCCGCCCGGTCGAACAGACGACGGGTCAACCCCACCACGAATTCCTCCACGGTCTCGACCCGGAGATCACGGTGGATCGTGCTATTACGCACGTACCGCCCGGCTTTCACAAATTGGCGGAGCACCATGTTCTGAACCCTCTGCAAGCGTTGCTTGTTTTGGGCTGAGAGTAGGCCATACCAGGCCGGCGCCGCGTACGTCAGGCGGGAGCGTATATACATTTTGTATATACGCAGTTTGGCTCGTAGTGGCAGGCCGGAGTCGAGCACCGGCCGCAAGACCGACCGGGCCCCGAGGGCTCTATGGCGGACATGGTCAACCATAGACCCCATCCGGAGGTTGCGGTCGATCTTGCAGCCCAGGTACTTGACCGAGGTCTGCCACTCGATGCTCTCGCCGCCTAACGTAAGCGGCGCGAGCCCGGTCGGCCGTCTCACCCTGGTGATCAGGGCGGCCGTCTTCCCGACGTTGACGGCCGTCCTCCACCGACCAAGCCAAGCCGGCAGAAGGTCCAGGACACGTTGCATCTTGGCAACCGCTACCCGGGGCCGACGAGAGGAGGCGAAGAAGGCGCTGTCGTCGGCGTAGAGCGCCAGCGTAACGTCCTCCTCACCCTCGTATAGGGTGTTACCCTCGAGGGTGGGGATGTCGTTGGTGTACAGCGCGTACAGCAGTGGAGAGACACAGCTCCCCTGGGGAGTTCCCGCACGGATCGGCTTCACCTCGGACCGGGCGTCCTCCACCGACACATAGAAGGATCTCCCCTCCAAAAGGAGGCGATGATCCTCACATATGCCGGTGGCACCCCCACCTCCAAGAGTTTGAACAGGGCCCCGCTATGCCACACACGGTCGAACGCTCTTTCTATGTCTAGAATGACGGCGACCGTGTAGCGTCCCCTGTTCATCTCGGAGGAGAGGTGTTCGACTACCCTCACGAGCTGGAGCGTCGTAATATGGCTGTCGCGAAAGCCGTGTTGTTCGTCCCGCAGCTGAATGTGGGGACGAAGGCGTCGCAACAGCAGACGCTCAAACAGCTTCGCGATGTGCGGCAGCAGAGTGATGGGTCGATACCCGCTCGGCTGCCGCCGGTCCTTTCCCTCCTTCGGTAAGACAATAATCTTACCGGTCTTCCAGGAGGGTGGGAATCGGCCCGTGCGAAATATCCCGTTAAAGAGCCTCGTCATGGCGACGAGGGCTCTACGGGGGAGCTGTACTAGGGCCTCGACGGGAATCCCATCGGGGCCGGGAGCCTTCCGCCTGTTAAGGCTATTGACCAACTTCCGGACCTCCGAGGGGGAGATGAAGTCATCCCCCCTGATCGGAGGTATCCGGTCGTCGGTCAAAAACTGCTGTACCCGCCGTTCCACGAGGCTGTTGTGCTCTTCATCGACGACAGGGTTAGGCGAGAATTGGCTCTCGAAATGATCCGCCAATATCGCGGCTCGGTCCGACGCTGAGTAGCAGCGTTTGCCACCCCGGTCGAAGATGGGACAGACCGGGGCCGGAGCCCGGCTGAGCTTAGAGTTCAGCCGGTAGAGGGTGGCGTCGTCCTCAGAGGCTCTCTCAATGAGGCTTTCCCACGTCCACCCTCGGAACTCCGTTATCGCGTCCTTGATAAAGGACGTGATAGCATTTAGCTGCCTCTTCAGCGCCGGACAGCGAGAACACGACCATTGGCGGCGCAGCTCCCGCTTGTCGCGTAACTTCCGCCGGAGATGCTCCGGCAGGAGGTGGCGACTCGCGAGAGCCGGCTGAGGTCGGGCTATTGTTGCGCCATCTTTGGCCGACGCGATGGCCGAAGCTAAAGCCTCGGCCAGCTCGTCGACGTCGGTGGCGCACGATATCCCCCCCGTTGGGTGGAACTCCTCCATTTTGGAGGAGTATGCACCCCAGTCAATCTTGACCCGGGGAGGAAGGGGATGCCGGAAATCAGCGTTCATTCCGAGAGCCAGAAGAACGGGGAGGTGCTGCGTGTCGGCGTCATACAGCACCTCGATCGCCGTCGGGCATGTTATCCCCGACAGCAGAGCTATGTCCAGGACATCAGGAAGATGATTCGGGTTGGCCGGGTAGTGCGTCGGGGTGCAGGGGGCAATGACCGTATAGTCGTTGTCCTCCGCATCCCTCAGCAGTCCCCGCCCAGCCGAATTGTAGGTGGCCGAATTCCACTGCGGATGCTTGGCGTTGAAATCGCCTAACACCACAGTGGCGGTCCGGCCATCCACTATGTTCCGGATGTCCTGGGGATAGAAGGGGCAATCAGGCGGTTTGTAGGCGGCGTACACCTTGAGCTCCATGTCGGCCGCCCTCAACAGTATTCCGATAGATCGGACACTGCTAAAGGCTGGCTGTCCCAACTCTTCATGCACCAGGTCTCTCCTTACGAGTACTGCGGTACCTCGGTACGCAATACCCCTCGGGGAGACCTCGTCCCTACGGTACACGAAGAAGTTGGGTACGCGGAGCTCCTCGCTATGTCTCAGCTTGGTTTCCCCCAGGAGCACGATGTGGACGTCATGCTCCTGGACCAAAGTGCGGAGACTTAGGATGTGGCCCCTGATACCGCCGGGATTCCAATACACAATGCGTAGAGATGTACTACCCATCGTGTATCGGATCCATGGCTTCCATTAGAATGTGCAAGGCCCTTCGCAGGGCCTGCACTGGGCTTCTACCCATCAGCGTCGCCTCTAGGGCCTCCCTAATTATTTCGATCATTCGAAGTAATGTGGAGGCCATTTGGGGCGACACCGATGCGGCAGGGACGGAGGGTGCTGGGCCTGTTGGTCCAACGTCCGTCCCTGATGGAGCAGGGGCTGCCACCTTGACCGTCGCAACCGCGTCTGGCTGCTGTGCCGTCGGGGGGGGTGGTGGTGGAGCCGTAGGGGCGGCGGGCCCCTTACGGTTCCGCCTTCTGCGCCTCGCGGGGGGTTAATTTCGGGCCGAGGGCCCGTTTGCCTCCGCCATCAGTCCCGAGGCGCCCGCGACTACAGGCACCTCATTCCTGGCTGGGGGAGGGGGGTTTGGGACCGCTGGACGAGGGACGGGGATTTTTTCCCGTCCCTCGGGCTTCCCCTTCGGTCGCGGAGGCGGGACGGGCGGGGCGGTTTTAGTGCCCGCCCTTCTCGCCTCGCGTACGAAGGCCTTACAGCGGCGATCGTTCGCTGTATGGCACTCGCCGCAGTTTGCGCAAGAGGGGGCGTCCTCCTTGGGGCGCGGACAGTCACCGGCAGGGTGACCAAGCCCGCACCTCACGCACCTGATGGGCCTGTGGCAGTTAATGGAGGAGTGACCGAAGGCCTGGCAGCGATGACACTGCGCAGGCCCCCCGCGACTCCTCCAGGCCTCAACAACTACGCCCGGCATGCACAGGAGCTCCTTGATTGCAAAGAGCTCCCTCAGCCTGTCCGGGAGGATTCGGCCCTCTAGCTGCGCGAAGAAGAGGCAGCCGGGGCGGTCCCTACGGGGGGGAATAGGGCGTACAAGCGCTGTCGGAAATCCGATCTCCGACAGCGCCTGGGCGATCGCCTCGGGGGGTGTGTCCCGAGGGAGCCCGCGAATTCCCACCTTGTGGGGGCGGTCCTCGACGAGGGAGTAACAGTACCATGATATGGCACTGTTCGCCTTCGCGGCCTCGTCGAGGTACCGCACGATTTCGCGGTACTCCTCCGGAGACCGGGGGGTGAAGCGCACCCCCTTACCGAAGGGGCGCGCGTTGGGAGCGTGACCAAGCCTGGTCTTTAGTGCCGCGAAATGTCGCGTCCACTCGGGGAGGCAGTCCACTACGATTGGTGGAGTTGCCTTACCCCGAGCGGGTTCCGCGGGCCCTGCGCGGGGGGCGGTGGGTCGCGGCGACAACCCACTTTTGGCGGCGGTCGCGGTTGGCGAGACAACTCTTTTAGCAGCCTCCGCATACGAGGCAGTCGCCGTGCGGGGCTGAATTCGCGTCCCAGAAGCCGAAGTCACCGACGAGGGCGACAGACGTCGAGGGGAGGGGATAGGGGGCAGGAAGGGAGAGTCAGGGCTCGAGCCGGCGCCCGAGCTCATAACTCCAACCGACATGGGAGACGGGGTTCGGTCTTCTAACGGAGAGGCCGAAGCCGGTCGCTTACCCCCCTGGGGGGGTAAGGGGGAAGTAGGAGGATGTGGGAGAAGGGAGGAGCCGACTCCCGGAAGATCTAAAGGTTGATGAGGTGCGGCCACCGGCGAAGCCGGTGGTTCCGCGAAGGATCTCGAGGTATGGGCGGTTTTAGGGCGCGGCCACATAGGCGGGCCCTCGCCCTCACCAGCGAAACTCGCGGGGGACGACTGTCCCGACGACGGTTCCGCTGAGGGTGGCCCTGCCACCAGCCTCTTCTCTTTGGTGAATGGGTCCGTATACACCATGATCTTCATGGGCTTGACCCTTGATTTCTTAATAATTTTACGCGGCGTCGGTGGGGCCATCTCTCAGAGAGATATGGGCGAGCGAAGATTCGCTGCCCACACCTTCCGCGCGACGGCCGCGCGCGCGCGTGATAAGAATGATACGAACGACGATATCCGATAACCGCGGAATGCGCGTGACTCACCGCGACGAGTTGAATCGACGCGGCGAGCGGCGCGCCTGCGGGGCGCGGGGGACGCGGGAGCGCGTGATGCGCACGCGGGCGCGGTAAATACGAGCACTGCAGTCCAATCTTCAGAGGTCCTCCTCTTCTTCCTCCAAAACAAATCAGCCGCACTGTCGTAATTATCAATATGCGTCTCACAAAGTCACCACCACCACCACTATGCGTGACGTATATATCAAAGGAATATTGAAATTGAAATTTCATAGATACGAAAATCAACCAATCTGGGCTAGAAGGAATTCTTTAAGCTTGCGCTTAAAAGTGATTCTACCAGTCACAGCACGTATAGGTGGGGGAATATCGTTCCAGCATTTGGACGCAGCAAACCTAAAACTACCCCGGAACGCCACTGATCGGTGCAGAGGCAAGATCGCCCTGACTTTGAACTGATAGTCACTTTTAGACCATTGCAGTTTTTTATGCAAATATACATAACAATTACTACAGAACATAAGACTTGCGAGATGTAAACATCTACGACCCTTCATATTTAACAGTTTTGCTTCGTTCAAATACGGGGTGATATGGGAGCGAGGAGGAATACGATAGCAAAAACGTGCGCATGCGTTTTGCACACGTTGTATAAGCCTCTGTGTTACGACCCAGTATGCAACCACCATAGACCACGTCACAATAGTTTATTACATACATATACTCACGGCCATGAATCCCAAAAAGGGGTTGCCAGAGCTGTAGAGCTAGAAACTCCTAAGCCACATTTGGAAGTTGATAGGGGACAATATGGTGGAGACAAAGTATCGTTGGTGATGGGTCTACAACCGCATCGCCCAAAAACCACTTAAAAAAGCCCCGTACCCTTAGTTGCCTTCTATGATACCCGAGGGTAACAAGTGGTAGTGACATTCTAAGTCGGTATGCTATATTACGTATATAGATTGGCAATATAAAGACGACAGGCGAGACCAAAGTACAACGGTGTGCGTAAATGAGTGCGTGTGCGTGACATTAGTATGGCGCATTCCATGTTAGCCCTATTAGAATAGATACAAATTCACGTATTTGTTATTTTTGAAAATTTGTAAAATTTACAGTAATTGCAATATTACGATGATAGAAGATAATTTTTATCATATATTTGCATTGAAAACTTTGGTTTCAGATCTTTAATAGAGCATATTTTCTTTTTTTTCTTTTTTTATTCATCTACAAAACCAAGTACAAAATTAGGAAAGTAACAATACAACAATATCGACGACATGTTTTTCTTTTGCACTCTACTTGATGTAGATACTGCATGCTCGTTAATACATAAATAAATATTTTATCTTAGACCTATGATTGTAAACACAAGAACAAAAAAAAAATACATTAAAAATTAAACACTAAAAATTTAAATAATTTTAATAAAAATCAGACAACAAGGCATGAAAAAGAAGATAAAAACTCAAAAAAATAATAATTATGGAGCACTATAATAAATTGATAATGAGTGTTTCACGGCTGCCAAGCTATCATTAAATATATCTAAAAGAGTTATCGGTCGGGCCTACACCAATTTGTCTTTTCTAAAGACATATGTGTGGTTAATTTATCATGGTTGTTAACGGTGAGGGAAAACATCGTGAGGAAACCCACATGGCTGAGTTGTACTTAGTCATGTGACAGTGTATTCGTACAAAACGGCGATAGGCCTGCCCCCTATCACGTTAGTAGGTACTCTGTCCATGTAAAACGTGGGTACTCTGAACACCAGGTGACAAAGTCACGTGATGTTCAGGAGTATTAGTACCTCTGCCAACCCCTTCGGGGATATTCGGCGTAAACGTTTATGTTTATATATGTTTATGTTATCTAAAAGAGATCGAACTGAGTTTGTTGACGAACACATGCGATAAATAGGGGAGTGAGTTCCTAGATTGGTTCTTACTGACGGAAGACGAAAGGGTCTATTATTTTGAAGCCTACTACAGGATCGTGGAATTGAAAAATTTAATGATTCTGCATCTCACCGCGCTGTCGCGGGGCGAGGTGCGCGCGGCGCTGGCGCGGCTGCCCGCCAAGGCGTCCGCCGGCCCGGACCAAGTGCCGGGATTCGTGGTGAAAGACTGTCGTGCGGTACTGGAGGAGCCCCTCGGATACATTTTTAACTTATGCCTGGCGGAGGCATCGTACCCCGAAGTGTGGAAGTTGACGCGTGTGGTCCCAGTTCCGAAGGGCAAAAATAGTTCAGACGTGAAAGATTATCGCCCGATAGCCGTCCTGTCTGCCTTTGCGAAAGTTTTCGAGTCTGCCATCCAACAACACATACATCGGGAGGTATCCGTACAGATATCAGATTGTCAGCATGGTTTCAGACCAGGCTACAGCACAACAAGTAATCTTTTGAACTTGTCAACCTCGGTTGTACCTCAGGTAGACTCAGGTAAAAGTGTGGACGTATGTTACTTCGACTTTAAAAAAGTTTTTGATACGGTTGATGGTGATGTCGCACTTCAAAAGTTGGCGGAGTTTGGATTCACGCCCCATACCCTGAAATTATTTGCCTGCTATCTATCAAACAGGAAACAATATGTCGACTACGGTGGGTATATCTCTACAGAATATACAATTAACTCGGGCATAAGTCAAGGAAGTAATTTGGGCCCCTTGGAGTTTGTTATTATTATTAATGACTTGCCCAAGGTGCTTAGAAACGCGAAATGTCTTATGTTTGCAGATGATGTCAAATTGTTCTTGCCTATAGAAACCCCGCAAGATCATGACCGACTTCAAAGCGACATAGATAGGGTAAATCAATGGACCCAGGAAAACAAAATGCCTCTGAACCTAGATAAATGCATGGCAATAACCTATAGTCGTCAACGCGAGCCTCACCATCATCCGTATCACGTCAATGGAGTTTTGCTCCCTAGGGTACGGGAGGTTAGGGATCTTGGGGTGACTTTCGATTCACAGTTGTCGTTCCGTAATCACATCGTGAACATATGCAAGGGTGCTTTTCGCTTACTTGGATTTGTGCTCCGCACAACCCGTGGGTTTACCAATATACAAGCAATTAAAGCTTTGTATAATTCATTCGATTCGATCGTTCGAAGCTAGAATATAACGCAGTCATCTGGGCTCCGCATGAGGAGAAATATCGCCTCATGTTGGAGAAGATTCAAAATATATTCACTAGGTTTTTATATATGAAATTATACGGAGTTTACCCTTACTATCCGCTGATGTACCCCACTTTATTCGTTCTGGGTATGGTGGGGTATAACACGTTGGAGGTAAGGAGAGACTTAAAACTTTTGATTTACTTATTTAATGTAATTAAAGGTACAGTAAAAAATAGCACTATTTTAAGTCATATTAAAATAGTAATCCCTAATAGAACCCTAAGACGGCGGTGGGGAAATTTGATATCGTTGCCAGTGGCACGTACCAATCTTCTAAAAGAAACCCTGCTGACTCGGGCGTTTGTGGCACTCGGTGAGATCGCGGAACAAATTGATATTTTCGCATGTTCTTTGACTGACTTCACCAAATGCTCATTGCATTATTTATGTTACAATGTAAACTAGTTGCTTTAATTAATTGTATTGTTAACTTTTAAATTATTAAATGTGTAATCTAGTTATTGTATTGTTAACTTGTAAATTATTTAATGTGTAATTTAGTTGCATTAGGTGACACTACCTGTAAAAACTATATTTCATGACAAATAAATAAATAAATAAATAGTTTAGGAGAATATATTTGGCCTTTTATTGTTTTGTAGATAAAAAGAATATCTGATATGGCCCTGCGACTTTTAAGTGTTTGTAGTTTATAATGACATAGTCTTTTATCATAAGAAATTAGGGTATGACACAGGCGATCATTGAAGCTTAACAAGCAAGAGAAACCTCTTTTGCACAATTTCTAGACGATTCGAATGAACTGAGGACCCTGGGTTCCATACCACACTGTTAAACTCCAAGATACTCCGAACCAAGGCCTTAATTTGCAAGCATATGGACAGGTAAAAATATTATAGTCTTAATTTGGACATGAATGCCTAAAAATTTTATTTTTGCGAAAGAATATGTATTTGATTTAGATTATGCGCTGTTAAATACTAATAACTTTATCAAAAACCCACGCAACTTCCAAAAGTGGCTGAGGATTTTTTAATTAATTAGCTCTGGCTACCCCTTCTAGGGATTTATAGCCGTGAGTATATGTATGTATGTTTATCAAAAAATCACCAAAGTTTAGACTAAAATACCAGTACTAAGGTAAATAATACACTTATTTTCTTTCATGTTTGCTGCCAAAAACCGTTGTAGGCCGCTATCGGGTCTGTGAGAGGTCCTGCCTTTGTTGATGCTATGGCGTTTGTCACTTACTGCTATGCTAGTGCTTCTATATCTATGTGGATATGGACAGTGTACTCACGTGATAGAGGGCTTGCCTATGGCCGCTTTGTACTAATACACTGTCACATCCGAGACCCGTCACCAAAAACATTTATTTTTACCATCTTTTCCCAATCAACTTCCAAAAGTGGCTGAGGAATTTTTCATTTCAAAGCTCTGTCTACCCCGCTACGGGATTTACAGCCGTGAGTATATGTATGTATGTATGTACACTGTCACATGATCAAGTACAAGTAAGCCATGTGGGTTTTCTCACGATGTTTTTCCTCACACCGTTAACAACCATGATAAATTAACTATAGATATGAGAATAAAAGAGCATGTATGAAAAGATTGATGGATGTAAACGAAGCTAGAGAGGCTTGTCAGGATCGTACGAAGTGGCGATCAATAGTCTCAGCCTAGCCCAATGGGAACTAATGGCGTGAGTATATTTATGTATGTATATTGTATTGTATTAAGAAAAGTCAATTGGCGTAGACCTGTCTCGGCATTTCAACCTACGCCTGTCTGTATGGTACCCACTGAGCTATCCCCTAAATAAACTGCTACAAAAATTATGACTGTAAAACATATATTTATTTAACTTCAATTCAAAAGCGTATTAAATATTTGAATTAACTTAAATATTAAGAATGATTTCATGGTTCAGTAAACCGATACTGATTATTAAAAACGAAATATAAATTTCAATATAATCTAACGATTCCCATCACTAACGATACTTCATTTTCTAACAAAAGTTAACCAAATGTGGCTGAGGAGTTTCCAGCTCTGAAGCTCTGGCTACCCCTTTTTGGGATTTATGGCCGTAAATATATGTACGTATATTTCAAAGTGAGCCAGAGCCACTTTAACAGCCAGGACTGCAATATTAAATTAGATTGGACTAACCTCTGACGAAGTTTCAATGGCACGAGAGCCAATAACCGTCGCTCCCAGGTCACCAGCATCGGCGGGGGTTTTATATTTTGAACACATTCCCGAAGGACATTAATGTATATTTCCTGGAAATTTTTATATTTTTACTCCTTTTTACATACGCATAACTATGTCTGTAAATGTCAAAAAGGCAAAGCCAGAATATCGGAATCGGAGATTTCACAACCACTTTTGGACGCTAACGCCCTACCTGAATTGAGTATTCAAGCTGAGAACGACTTAAGTATCGTTTCATCTCACTCAGTTGCTAAGATTTTAATGCGACAGAATGATACTTAAGTTGTTCTCAGCTGGAATACTCAATTCAGAAATCGGGCGTAAGTAGAGAAAAGATTGTAAAATAACGGATGCTTTTTGATGGGGTCGTGCTGCTATAAACTGACACAACACAACTTGTTTTTATATTTTTATATATATTTTCATTACCACATAAATGGGATAACTTTAAAATCTAACATTATACGAGATGTACATACATACATACATATACTCACGGCTATAAATCCCTAGAACGGGTAGCCAGAGCTAAGGAATCAGAAATTCCTCAGCCACTTTTGGAAGTTGTGTGGAGAAAAGATGGTGAAATAAAGGTTGTTGGTGATGGGTCTCCAACCGCATCGCCCAAAAATCCCTCAAAAGCCCCAAAACCGTTAGTCGCCTCTTACGTACACCCACCGGAAGAAATGGGGTCGTGCTATTCTAAGCCGACACTACACGACGATACGAGGTGTGAGTTCGACTTTTCAATAAGCATAAAACTTAACACTGCACAAGTAACATACAAGTTTACTCACGCCATTAGTTTCTATTGGGTTCGGCAGAGACTATCAATCGCCACTTTAAACTATCCTGGCAAACATCGGTCTGCTTATTATCAAAACTCAAACGTTCACGCCGTAAATCCCCGAAGGGGTTGGCAGTGGTACAAATACTTACTTATACTCACGCCCATTATTAACATTGGGGTAGGCAGAGACTATCGATCGCCACTTAGTGCGATCTTGACAAACCTCTCTTGTTTCCCTTACATTCATAATTTTTCTCATACATGCTCTTTTATTCTTCTCACTTCGGACCCCCGCCTATATAAGAACGTTTTCTATCTGATCAAGAAACGTTTTACGAGGCCGTCCTCTACTAAACTTCCCATCCACATTGGCAAATACTTACTTACTTACAAATACTTCTGAACATCATATGTAGTCACCTGATGTTCAGACTTCCTACGTATTGCTCGGATAGTGTTCTCAGCTCCTAAATAAATGAACAAACCTGGGTTCTCTCCAATTTGTCTCTCTCATCGCGCTCTATGGGCTTTCTAGCAATCTGAACTTTTCTTTCAGCTGCCTTTTCTCTCAGCAGGTCACGGAATTTGTTTTGTTTGTCCTAGAAATAAATAAAATTAGCTGTGTAGTGTCGGCTTAGAATAGCACTACCCCATTTCTTTCGGTGGGTGTACGTAACAGGTGACTAACGGTATTGGGGCTATTAAGGGATTTTTTGGGCGATGTGGTTGGAGACCCATCACCAACAACCTTTATTTTACCATCTTTTCCCCACACATCTTTCCAAAAGTGGCTGAGGAATTGCTAATTCCTTAGCTCTGGCTACCTCTTCTAGGGATTTATAGCCGTGAGTATATGTATGTATGTATGTAAATAAATAAAAGCCATTAAATATGCAACGGTAATACATACATATACTCACGGTTACAAATCCCAAACAGGGGTAGCCAGACCTTCAAGGCTAGAAACTCCTCAGCCACATTCGGAAGTTGGTGATAGGTCTCCAACTGCATCGTCCAAAAACCATTTAAAAAAGCCCCATACCCTTAGTGGCCTCTTAAGACACCCGTGGGTAGAAAGGGGTAGTGACAATCTAAGCCGACACTACTATAAGCCATGAAATATGCACTATTTAAATATAATTAAAATGTACATACATACATATACTCACGGCTATCAATCTTTAGAACGGGTAGCTAATGCTTTGGAATACAAATTTCTCAGCCACTTTTGGAAGTTGAGAGAGGAATAGTTCCAACCGCATCGCCCAAAAATCACTTAAATAGAGTAGACGAAAAAAATTCGGTAGTGCTATTCTAAACCGACAATACACAGCAAATTAAAATGTATCTTTTTAAATCCCAGAATTTCTGGCAGTCCCTGCATATAACATAAGGTAAGTATCAATTAAGGTAGGCAGAGACTATTGTTGACCTTTATCACGATCCTCGAATATCTCACGAGTTCATTTACAGTCATCAAACTTTTCAAACAATCCCTTTTATTATTCTTCTCTTTCTTTAGACTGAGACATTCCTTAGCCACTTTTGGAAGTTGAGTGAGAAAAAGATGGTAATAAAATAATAAATAATAATTCGTGACGGGTCTCCAACCACATCGCCAAAAAATCATTTAAAAAGCCTCAATACCCTTAGTTGCTTCTTACGTACACCCTCGGGAAGAAACGGGGTAGTGCTATTCTAAGCCGACACTACATTATAAGAATATCCTCACCCTACATGTACATACATATACTCACGGCTTTAAATCCCTAGGAAGGTAAAAGAAAGGTTGTTGGTGATGGGTCTCCAACCGCATCGCCCAAAAATCCCTTAAAAGCCCCAATACCGTTAGTCGCCTCTTACGATCACCCTTAGGAAGAAATGGAGTAGTGCTATTCTAAGCTGAAACTACACAGCGTATTAGAATATTCTCTACGTATATTTTTTCAAAGGCTGGCGTCCGAAGTATGAAGAATAAAAGAGCATGTATGAAAAGATTGATGGATGTAAACGAAGCTAGAGAGGTTTGTCAGGATCGTGCGAAGTGGCGATCGATAGTCCTGCCTACCCCAATGGGAACTAATGGCGTGAGTATGTGTATGTATGTATGTATATTTAATCAAAATGCGATCTCCATCCACATTGGTTCTATATAAATCTTTCACTAACTTACTGCTATCTATCCTCTATAGATATAATATTTACCTTAATCCTCTTGTATGGAGGCAGAGGTGTAAATGATAGTTTTTCCATTGAACTTGGGTCTGGAATTGGTAATAATTTTGGAATTTTTCCGCCATGTTTGGTATTCAACAACTTCCTTAGCTCCCATTCTTCCATATTATTTAGTATTTATTAATTTTCTTTTTTGTTAAATTAATAAAAAACTATAATAAAAAAGCCTTTAATAAAATCATAGATTTTAAACTGCAACTCAATTGTAAATATTTATTTGTCAATTCTTCTTTTTGGACGATGGTCTATGAAGAAGATTTAGTTTATGCTAGTTTCCGTTGATTGATATTATAGTTTCTCAATGGTTAGACTGTATCGCAAATAAATCAATCGTTTGTAAGTGTTAAAGGTCAACCACGCTACGTTTGTTATACCATACATACAGCCAGAGCTGAGACATTAGAAATCCCTCAGCCACTTTTGGAAAGTTGTGTGGGGAAAAGATGGTAAAATAAAGGTTGTTGGTGATGGGTTTCCAACCTCATCGCTCAAAAATCCCTTAAAAGCCCCAACACCGTTAGTCGCCTCTTACGTACACCAACCGGAAGAAATGGGGTAGTGTTATTCTAAGCCGACACTACACAGCATTACATTAGTAATAAGCCATAATAATAGCGTATCGCTACTAATACTTGCATTATGCTGTGTAGTGTTGGCTTAGAATAGCACTACCCCATTTCTTCCCATGGGTGATCTTAAGAGGTGACTAAGGGTATCGGGGCTTGTTAAGTGATTTCTGGGCGATGCGGTTGAAGACGTACACCAAAAACATTTATTTGGCAATTTTATCCCCATTTAGCTCCCAAAAGTGGGTTAAGAATTTTCAAATTTTGAAGCTCTGGCTGCCTCTTTAGCTCTTGCTATATCCGTGAGCATATGCATGTATGTATGTAAATATTCGTATAAAACGGCGATAGTACAGTTCACTGAAGGGGTAAAATCGCATAATATGATTGACAGCTGATGAGAGTTCTGTCTATCAGAGTTCAGAGTACTCAGGTTCTACTTGGACACTGTAGTCCCTTGACAAGGGTCAGGCCTACTCTCGAGTTTCACACTTTCACATCTAACTACCACCGTCACCGTTAACAACCCAGGTAGGCCTGACTCGGGTTTCGAACCCTCGCCTGTCGGTATGACGGACGGGAATTCATATCCATTGAGCTATCACGGATGCTATACTACACTATTGTCTAAAACACTCATTAAAATATGAAATAGGTTATCGCTATTTCAATCCTAAGTGCTCATCAGCTATAAAACATACATACATATACTCACGGCTATAATTCCCTAGAAGGGGTAGCCAGAGCCAAGGAATGATATATTCCTCAGACACTTTTGGAAGTTGAGTTGGGAATAGGGTGGTAAAATAAAGGTTTTTGGTGATGGGTCTCCAACCGCAACACCCAAAAATCCAATAAAAAGCCCCAATACCTTTAGTCGCCTCTTACGACACCCGTGGGTATATATATTAAAAATTCGTCACCAATTTGTAAGCCCAATTTATCTGAACTAATAAATTTATAAATCAATTTGCAATGTAACGAGGCTTCTAATAACTTTTAACTGAATATAAATTGAGTACCCTTATCGGAACTTACCCCTGTACCCTATTACATCGAACAAGCGATGGTTATTAGCCACTCGTAATACATTGCCGGTTACTCAAAGCTATTAATTCTAACAATTAGTTTATGGCAAACTATGGACACCAGAACGCTGCAATTAATTCTCAGTTTATATAAACGTTCTAACGTGCTCTATTAAGTGTTGATTGTCTTTCATACGTAATAAACAATATATTTTTGTAACGATACAGGCAAATAAAAATATGACTAAGTGTAAGCTGTAGTGATGGCTTAGAATAGCATTACTTACGGTTATGGGGCTTTATATTGTACTAGTGGTCCACTCCGGCTTCGCACGGATGGTGTTAAATATTTTCGCTGTT